>PKRV01001283.1:148040-200809 GCA_003709505.1 Hyphantria cunea | reverse complement strand
GCGCCGCAGCAGCAGCGTGCGCAGCGCCGCCGCGCCGCCGCCGCCGCCGCCTTCCTCCTTCGCGTCCCTCCGCCGCGGTTGGACGATGGCCACCTGCTTGCCACCGACGTTCCCTGGTGACGTTACGAACGATTCACTCGTGTATCCTTATGTCATGATAACAATACTAAATGTATATTTCAATTAAATTCTGCTTAAATAGGTACGTATCAGCGATTCGATAGTTTTTTAACGTAAGATAATCTTATCGGATATTTTTGTGTCCGAAAGCATAAAATGGCATTTTTTTATAATACTTAATGTTTGTTTCAAAAATTTAACAATACAATGCGTTTCTAAAAATATTACACTTTCATCGTTCACTCGATTTAGCTCTAGAAATATTGATATCAAAAATTAGTTCAAATCTTCTCAATCGACAGAATAAGTTTGAAAAGATTTTAAGAAATAACGAAGACGCTAAAGCTCAAAATCATGATTTTCAATGATGTCGATCTTTAGTATCATCTTTGCCGTTCTAGTTGGTAAAATAGCCTCAAATCTAGAACCCAAAAATTTTCAACATCGTTTAAGCATCTCACCGAGCCGCCATAGTGTGGGTCACCATATTGCATTGTCCACGTTCGCATTGAAAATGGTGACCGTCACACTTGAATTCTACTATATCTAGCCGAGTGGTCATTTCGGCAGTTAAAACATAAAAGTACACAGTTTGCAAGTAATAAAATAATAAGTTTAAAATTCTTTTAATTTAGTAATATAACGATGCACTAATGCAGTACAATGTGAGGGACTAACCAGGCATAGAGGCGCGGTGCGACATCTCGAGCGCGGCCTGCAGCGCCGGGTCGCGCCGGCCCGCCGCCGGGCCCGAGCCGCGGCGGGCCGCGCGGGGCTTGCGCAGGCCCACGTACAGAGCTACGAAACACAACTCCGTTAGCACCACTCACTGCGTTAGCTAAAAATATGCATGCGATCATTCGTGCTGTCGTGTTACGTTAGGAAATGCGAGACCGGAGACCCAATATTGCAAAAACATCTCAATAGGACGCCAGATTACTCAACAGATTAAGCGATAAACAGAGGAGTCTAGACAGAACAGAGTCTCTTAACTTCACATAATCACACTCTTTGTAGTGCTGTTGTCCTGCACAGCTCGCTTCCTTAGTCGGCTCTTACGGCACTCACGAGATGAATAAGGATGGTGACTCTGAGTGTTGGATGTGTTATCACACAGATCCTCGAACCGGTTGTGGTATTACTCTCATGATTAACGGTGGTCAAACAGCGTCGGCCTATATAACCCTCTAGCGAGCTCGCTTGCCAGAAGCGACGTACCGAGACAAAAGGATTCGACGTAGACAGATGAAGAGATCGAATTCGAGTTTTACATAACGGGACCAAGGAAGAAGTAAAAGGAAGTATAATGTGTGGCGACACTGACCGGGCTGCGGCGCCTGGAGCCTCCGCGCGTCGGGGCGAGTATAGTCCCAGCGCAGCTGCCGCCCGCCGATGGATATCACGTCGCCGTGACGCAGCGCCGCCACGCTCACGGCCTGCCCGTTCACCAGCGTCGACCCGCCACACACATTGCGGACCACCGTCTGCACAATTGTTACTTAACTACTGTCTTATAGTAACACGATCATGCATCATTACACCATGCTAAAGTATCTCTGATTTGTTCGTACAATAACACATTATAAATATTAAAATGCATCTACCCCACAAAACTTCTACACCACCCAAAGGTTGGCTAGTGGAGAATGCCTTTGGCATTAAGCCCACAGTTGTACATGTGTGCACGTAGTATTAAAACAAAAAAAAATAAATAAAATGCTCAACTAAAATGTAACTTCTCCCTAGCAAACATAACTTGTCAAGTAACTCTGAATTTATATTAACCCCTATACTATTATGGTGGGTAGTGATAGAACCCCAAGTTATTAATTACTTGTGGCTATATATATCAAAGGCAATTTAAAATTATATATATTTAAGATAACTGGTAAATAAGTGTGTAATGTACTCACTTGGTTGGTGTGTACAGCAACAGTGGCATGGTGTGGGTCCACTGAGTCCAACATAAATCTAATGTCACATGAATGGTCACTACCAAGTGTAACAACTCCTTCTGCAAGTGGGAAGCACTTCACATCCCGCCCCAAGCGGTCCAACACCACTAGTTGACCGCCTGACATCTCTGTTTCAAAAATACAAGATATTAAAAAAAATACCTAATACTCGATCAACTATAGCTGACACTAATTTTAAATAAATAACAATAATAAGACATGGGAAACAATGAGAAATTAAAACTACGAAACAATGAGACATAAAAATTATGAAAAGTTGAGAAATAAAAATTACTAAAAAATGCATTCAAAGAAACGGAATTAGATCGAGTTTATAAGAGTCAAAGCTCCATGAAAACAAATAGCAGTGTTGGGAGTGTTGTAGGATCAATCACACTAACTTGTGTGAAAGTTAGTGTGATTGATCCCAGGATGCACTGCACCATCTATTTAGTCAGTTTTAAATATAATATTTTTGACACATTTAATTATTAAGCATCAATTAGATGTCTAAACTTAATTAATTCAAGTATAAATTTTATAAATAAAGATTAAGATTATGACACACAAGATGTGGTTAGATTTTTTTCATAGAACTAGCTATCATACCTACTGTATAAAGAGTATACAAACACTTGTTAAGAAACATTGGTAATGAAGTATTTAACTAACAATGAGTGTGAGCGAGTACTGAGTAACTTCATTTTTCAATGTTTTAAAATATATACTGACAAAAAATAGTTTGTTTTTCAAATTTAACTTTCATTGAGCTATTTAAATCCCAAACTTGTTTCATTGAGTGCATAAAGCCCTTCGTGGATGGAATGTTGCTGGTACTTCTGCATTAATTTTAAGCCAAATAGAAGATTTCTTATATCTATTCATAATCACAATCAAATACGATAAAATTTAACTAAGTTTTAGAGATTTATCGTTCAACTTTAGTCCACTGTTTCTGAACGAAAATATATACGGCTACCATTTATGACAGTCTAACGTTTCCCGCCAACGAACCGGGAATTAAGCAAAGGCTACGGAGAGTTCTTCATGTTATGTTTAAATATTTTATTTAATCTACTATAGGTGCGTGATCAACGTATTAACATCATATTACAAAGGAAACTGTAAAAAATATTAAATCTATGAAGAAATACAACAATAATACCGGCAAGGCTTCCGTGGAATATACTCACCGATGTCAATCTTCCAGCAGTAATTTTGTCAATATTTTACACATAATCTGTCATAAAACATATGAGAAGTTTGATTACAGAGGCTTTAACTTAAAATCCTTTTTAATTTTATCATTTGTTAGAGCAATAACGCAGTAACAAAACAACGACAAATGCGAACACAAATAATGGCGTCTATGCGAAGCATGCAGCGCGTGTCAATAGCACAGTGTTGTACCATTGACCGTTACACGACACATTATTTCGAACCATGTTCGAGAACAATTCTACTACTCGTATTGTAAAATTTAAATAATTTACTAATAGTAGTACTTTTAGTGTTTTATTTTGTCTGGTATAGTAATTTTTGTAAGTATAAGTTGTATGTTATTATATGTCAAAGTTGAGATAATTAGTTTGGCAGTCGTTGGAATTTAGTAATTGTTACTAAAGCTGTAGTCCCATAAACAACAATTTCATAAATTTTTCTTTCATTATTTCTTAAATAATCATACTAAGGCACATCCGTGAAGTGACGTATGAAAACAGAGTTTGAGCAATGTTATTCAACCAATGGAATCTTTCGATTTTTGTACCCACAACTATGGCTACAAATATTTAGGATTCATTGTAATCCATTAGTTGTGGAGATGAAAACTGTTCGTACTTACTATAGACTTGAACTTAGTAAAAAACAAGTCGAATGGATTATAAAAAATACTTTGCAACCTGTTATTATCAAAAATATTTACATAAATTGTAAATAATTTGCCATTCGCGTATTTCTAGTCGGTAAAATCTTTAAAGAAATCATTATGATTCGTATTCGTTCCATATTCGTTGTTAAACAACCATTCAAAATTTCGATTCAGATTGTACATCCCTAGTGTTTTTTACTATCATGGTGCTTTTTGGGCTTGAAAGCGCTAGTTTTTGCGACAGAGTTGATTAAATTTCGATTTCAAAATATACTCGGATTCGCGCTCAACTAAGAACTTACTAGTTAGAACTTTCTAATGGATATTAACAATCCTCACAACCAAAGTTACTGGTTTGTCCTCCGAGAAGATCAAAGCAATGTCATTTTTAGCACCAATAATTTTACTATTCAAAATCCTCAGAGTAAGTTTAACACATATTTTACTACATCTTATTTCAAAGAAGCTAAAATAATAAAAACCTCTTAAAAGAGCTTGAAAAATGGTAGTCGTAGTTAAGCTTTATCTTAATGGTTTTTCAATAGCTTTGTTTGGTAGTTGCAGGCCCAGAAGCACGATATATAGTGGACACTGGGGAGCGACCGTACATACAAATTAATGGAGCACCTATAGTGGTTCAAGAAAGTGTTCCTGATGTGTCTGAAAAAGAAGTGACAAAGATTAAAGATGAAGACAAATTTTGGGATAGAAATAAAGTTAGGTCGCTTCTCACTTTATGTTTAGATATTAGATATAGAAATACCATCAAAGACAAATCTTTTTGGAACGAAATTGCAGCACACCTTGGCACAAGCTCTGATGAATGTACTAAGAAGTACCGAAACCTCAGACGAACCTATGTGAGGCTCTTAAAAAAGAAAAGGTTAGGCAAGGAAATTAAATGGGTACATTATAACACATGTGAGGATGTTTTCAAAGAATGTAAATCATTGCCAGCCTCAGTCCTTGAACCGTGGGAGGAACACAAAGTAAGAAGATTGCTCACTCTTTATATTGAAAATCTCGATAAATTTAGGAATTCAGATTATTTACAGAAAGATCTGTGGAAGGAAATAGCTACCCAGTTAGGCACAACAGACTACAACTGTTACCACAAATTCAAAAACTTAAAAAGAGCTTATTTTAACTGGAAAGAGAGAAGTAGAGAAACAGGGAAACCAATGAAGTGGCAGTACCACCATTATTTTGAAAGAATCTTTTATAATTACAATCCCAATATAGGATCCTGGGACAAGAATAAAACAAGATTATTAATAGATGCATACATGCAAATAGCTGCCAAATTCAAAAACCCAAGATATCAGAAGAAAGAATTGTGGAAGGAAATTTCAGATACAGTTGGCGAAGATCCCACAGATTGTGATAAGAAATTTCGAAATTTGAAACAAACCTATATAAGGTTAAAGATGAGGGAAGATTCCGGCAGATGTATTACAAAATGGAGGTATTATAAAGATTTTGAAGCAATATATGGAGTCCCTGGCACTGATCCAGGGACATTTAAAATGACATACAGATCTCAAGATGACAATTACGTAAAACAACTTTTATCTTTCTACGTTGACAACAAAGAAAGATTCAAAGACCCATTAGTGAAAAAAAAAAATCTGTGGAGATTGCTTGCACCAAAAATAGGCCTATCATCAGAAGAATGTGATCGCAAGTTCCGCAACTTGAAACAAACATACCTCAGGTTGGCAGAAAAGAAAAAGGATACCGGAAAGTCAAATAACTGGCCATATTATTCTTATTTTGAAAAAATATACAATGAACCCATAACTGGCTCAGGGAATATAAACAATCAAAGTGTAGGCCTAGGTAATATCACTATGGCAGACATGAAAAGAATAGTACAAGAAGTTCAACACAGAAAAGACAATGATAAGTTTGAAATACTGGTGCAGTCCATAGCAGAATCTAACCTCATTCAAAAGGAACGAAATAAAATATTACAAGCATTGCTGGACAGACATTGACATATTGTATTGATTTATAGGTATTTATTGAGAAAGGGTAATCTGTTATTGAGATGTCAAATCCATGAATTTGAAGAGCAGCTTAAAGGGATCTCGATGTTAAGGTACATTCATTTGTTGCCTTCTATTATAAATAATATAGACAGGATCCTGTGTGCCCTTACTATGCATTAGAGTTTACCTCTAAGGTTGGCTATATCGATTATCTTCAGGTGCATAAGTGTCATCACAGTGACTAGGAGTCGAAACATTTAATTTAAGAAACCATTGTTCAATGCCGGTGCCATTCTCGAAGCTCAAAAATATGTATACCTCGGGCAGACTTTGCAGTTAGGTAGAAACAACTCTGAGGATGAGGTGAACATTAGAATCCAGCTGCGTTGGGCAGCGTTTGGGAAGCTTCGTCGGGTCTTCTCATCGTCGATCCCACAGTGCCTAAAGACGAAAGTCTTCAATGCGTGCGTCCTATCTGTAATGACATACAGCGCCGAAACGTGGACACCTACTGTACGACTGGTGCATAAGTCGCTCAGCTATGGAGAGGCTATGCTCGGCCTTTCTTTGAGGGATGGCATCAAAAACGAGGTGATCCGACAAAAAACCAAGGTCATCGACATAGCCCACAGGATTAGCAAGCTGAAGTGGCAAAGGGCTGGCCACATTTGCCGAAGAACCGATAAAGAGTTCTTGAGTGGAGACCGCGTCTCGGCAAACGTAGTGTAGGACGTCCACTGGCCAGGTGGAGTGATGATCTGCGCAAGACGGCTGGCAGGAGCTGGATGCGAGAAGGCATGGATTGAACTAAATGGCGTGCCTATGTCCAGCTGTGGACTGCGATAGGCTGATGATGATGATTGTTCAATAACGTTAGTGTCAAAAATACAGTTATGGTTAGAAGGCTCGGGCGATAAAAACTCATTTAGACTTAGATCTTTAAGGTTATATTTATTTTTTCTCAGAGCTTTTTCTGGATATGGTTGGCCCGACTTGTGACCAACAGCAGACCTTAGAATAATACGGGCAACGGGCCAATATCTCCCTAGAGAATAAAACAATACCAAAGCTAGTCATAAAAAAGTGTCATAGGAGATCTTTTTCATAAATAAATAAATTTATGCCGGCACTTTTAAATTGTATTTGTTTGAATTTTTACGAGCAACATGGATATTCCATTTTGAATAATCGCATTAGACCAGTCATTTCATTATAAGGTCTCGTTCCGTGCAACCGTATTTCACATAGAACGTTTTTTCGTCGTAATCCATTTCATAGAGATTTGATTCTTCACTAAAGTTTTGCTCAAATTGTACAATACAAAGTTTAACGTTTTTACGTTAAATAACAAACTTACCAGGATCACCCCTTAAGAACCCTCCACAAACCTTGCCAAGCCTCTGCAAACAAGCGTGTAAACGTGGTATTACCTCCCTAATAAAAACCAACAAATAGCCAGGATACCACAGGTAACTTGTGAACTAATAGCCCGTCCATCGGCCCGAGGATATGCCAAAGCCAGTTAACGAGAATGATCTATTTTCATATTTTAATATTTTCAAGCATAATGGTGAAGCCCGAATATTGTGATAATAGAATCGATCGATTGGTGATCCTCATGGCGATGAGAATGTCACATAATTGGTGGATTTATCATGCGGTTGTCGAAATGTGGGCCTATCGGTACCAAGTTTGTCGTATTCAAGGATTGATTGTAGTAATGCCTATTTTTAGTCAATCGATAGTGCCAAATTGTGTAAATAGAATAGTACAAAATGTGGTGACAGTATCGATGAATTGCAATATCCTCGATGGGCAATAAGCTTTGCTATAATAAAAACTTTTTTTTACTGGTGTGTCGGAATCGAACCGACTAAAATCACACGATGTGCCACTCTGGGCATGAGACGGGAGTGATCTGGGAACCGCTTTCTTACGCCATCCGGACCCCTTCCAGCGCTTGCCCGCACTGAAGCGGGCACCGTCTCTCGATTCTAAATTCTCAATTTAGGCGACGCAAGGCACGCGCGTATCGTCGCCCCCTCGCGGCTGGCCTGTGAAGCGGATGCAGGGAAAAACCCGTCCCGCCCATCCGCGGCCACAATGAGGCGCCGATAGGCGCGCCTCCGCCGCCGGCGGATCGGGTCCGAAGGGAGATCGTCCGCCCGGGCCTTCTCCACAACCTCCTTCTTTCTTTCTTTTAAAAGACAACCCCCGCATTAGTAATATACATTCCTGTGTCACGACGACCTTTACAAACATACATGAAACGGACACAAAGTACACCCAGACTTAGAACAACAATTTATGGATCACACAAAGGTTGTTCCATGTAGGATATGAACCTATAACACTTGGCGCTGTAGGAAGAGGTGTGTCGACCACTGAAACCACTAGGCCAACTGTGTAGTCCTTCTGCGAGATGACTTCCTCGCAGAAGGTCGCGACCGCGGCAAAACTGCTCTCGCCGCCGGCCATGGAGCGAACGGTACAAAACTAAACCAAAAATGTGAGATAAATAAAAGATGGAAGGAAATGTTTAGAAATGCTTTTACTTTATTGTTACCGTTCTTATGCTTTTATAATGTATATGTACAAACAAACTATAATAGATTATCAGTTTTTCATTCTGAAGTGAGAAATCGTTAGAAAATTCAATTACATGTCGACCGGCAGCTACTGCATACAAAATTATCAATGTCTAAAGTATACACTGATTATGCTTATTTATGTCTTAACTTAAAAATAATTCTGTGAATTTAAGACTTACTTTAATATTAAAGTTGACATTCATAAAACTATACCACAGTAAGGAATGGAAATTTAGTTAGAAAACAAAATACAAAAAAATACTATGAAGTAAACACACTCGATCTCGGGGATGAGCCTGCAGATACCTCGACCAGTAAGAACTATCACAAACAAACACTCCACACGCACTCACTCAGGCACGCTCGAGCCGATACAATGCTAACCTAGACTGAATTACCACACTAAGTTACAATTAAGAAGCCGCGCGCCGCCCGCTCCGCGTCGCGACCGGCCCGCTCCGCTGCAGGGCCGAAGCAGCCTCCGCAGCGGGCTGGTCGATGACGCGCTCAGTCTTACGGGGGAACTGGCCTCGGCCGGCGCGGGGCGGGCGGCGGGCGGCGCGCTCCCGGGATCTTCACTTCTTGGCGTTCTTCTTGGGCGACGGAGCCTTGCCTTTGGCGTTGTTTGACATTTTCGACTTCTTGCCCTTGGGCTCACCCTCCTCGTCATCCTCATCCTGTAATGGCGATTATTCCGTTATATCCCTGAAGCGTGTGTACAAAATAAAAAGCGAATAGAACTTTCAGCAAGCCATAGAAGGTCGATCAGGTAATAAAATGGGTGACCCAGAATCTTACATGAGGACCTTTTTGCTTAATTCATCAGTGCTATCAGAAGGTAAAGGGTCATTGAATGAGTACAGAAAACCAACAGCCAATAATCATAACATTTAAATTTTGTCTGTAAAGTTTTAATTTTTAGTGTCCAGAAGTGTAAACGAGACAGATCAGACTCATCAATACAAAAAGAGTTACATGGAACTGTCGATGTTTAACATGACTGGATGTATCAGGTCCTTTTCCCTCTGTTGCGCCTGTTTGGAACCTGTCTTATATAATTTTGTATTAGATGAAGGTTTTCAGTACCTCATTCGTCTTGCGCTTGCCTGCTGTTTTTCTTTTATGCTCATCTTCCTGGAAAATCAGCAATCTTATGTAGACTTTATCACAGAGATAATAATTAGTAAAGCACAAATATCTACACAAACTAGAATTATGTTAGCACAAATAAAATTCATGTCAGACACAGAAATTAAAGAAAGAAAGAGCCATTAATATTTGTTCAGCAAAAATAAGACTATGTTAAAATATTAATGTCTTACTTTGAACTGAGAATCGTCACCTTCCTCCTCATCAAGCATCTCCTCTTCCATTTCCTCCATATCTTCGAACTCCTCCACTAAAGCACCAAGCAGATGCTGTCCAATCAAGTGCACAGGTCCTGAACCCTGAAGATAACAAGAAAACTATGTAAACCCTCGATGTTCATTTAGTACAGTTTTATCAATGACATGTTAAATCAGACAAATGCCTCAAAGCCATCACACCTAGGCAATGCAGCAGTCAGAACGACGCCGCACACCTATCAGTATTACCAATGATAATAGATACTCATCATACAAACAAAAGTAGTTAATTATTAACAAATAACATAAGACAAGCAAAGAAAGATTTATCTTTTAAGGATTTGTGTTAAGTTTTTTACAATTATGAGCAATATCATTAAACAAAGTTTTAAACAAGTTTTAAATGCATACCTGTACTAAAGTGAATGTGACAGGTGCATCTGGGAACTCAATATCGAGGCGCGCATGTCTCTGCTCGCCCGCCTTCAGCACTGCCACAGGGATCTTGATTGATTCTTGCAGTGACATAGTTTCAACCTGAACAAGCAATAATAATAGACATTATTTGAGTTGTATTTATGCTTTACATAATGAGCATATTGAATATATGTTTTTTTGTATGAAGTTTTAGGGATGTAGGTATGTTATAATTTACATATATGGAGCTAGTTATACAGGCTACACTGCTTTGGCACAATGTGCTTGCATTAACGAGTCATGAGAATATAATAATTATATTGAATATTAAATATTGCAGCCATCTAACATAAAACACCATCTAGTCCCTAAAATAAATATAACATTTGAATATCATATTAAAAATCGAGCTTAGCACACACAAACCAATTTACCATTGTAATTAATTATAACAGATTGCACAATATATCATTTCCGCATGAAATGAATGAAAAGCTTTCAGTGTTAATTTTAAACTTTGATATTGGGGTAAAACAATTGATTATTTTTTAATGTGTATAATGTAATATTGTGAAATATAGAGCTAATATTTATGTGGAATTTAAACAGTTATAAAATAAATAAATATTCCCGACATCTAACACACAACGCCATCGAGTCCCAAACTAAGCACAGCTTGAATTATGGGTATTAGACAACTGATATAAATACATATATACTTTTTTTTGTAAATACATACATATCATACATTGAAAACACCCAAACTCCGAAACAAATATTTGCAGATCATACAAACATTAGATTCGACCCGGGAATCGAACCTGAGACCTCAAGAACAGCAGTCCTACCGCTGCGCCACCGAGGCAGTTATGATTGGGGAGTTATAATAATTTCATTAAACATATTATTAATTTCTAAAAAAGTACCTAAAGACTTAGTAATTTTAAGTTTAAAAAGTAATGTGCTGATCAGACAAATGCCTCAAGCAATCACAATGGTTCAGTGCAACAGTCAAAACGACATTGCACACCCATCAACTAAAGTTGTAGAAAATTATCATCATTTCAACACACTGCATTCATATAATATTAACTCATGACTTATGAGATTAGAGGTTATTTCAACAATTATTTGTAAAGAATAAATTGACTGTGACATAATATATTGTAGATTATATGCTGACATTTATGGAGTATCCTGTGAAAACATTAACCATTATTTAATTCCCACCTGAACAACATTTAGTTCGTCTGCCTTGGCGTCGGGGCCCAAGAGTGCCTGACGTATGAGTAGCTTGTTGCTGCGTGGGTACTCCGCTTTTGCCTCGGGGTCCCATGTTTCAGACTGATGTGATGATGACAAGGTAACACCTGAAAGAAAACACTAGTTTATCAATACAAAGAAAGACAAACGGTCACACTACTCATGTTAATTTGTCATCATAACCTCCAAATTCGCACTACGGCCAACAAATGAGAACATAAACAAAGCGGTACAGCGGCAGACGCCTGCTAATACCGGTTCGCCGAATTGTTTATCCCTGTCATCAACTATAGATTTCGTTAACTGTCGCGGCTTGGACGCCACAAATTTGAATTGCGCGCCTAATATACACTGACTTTGCAAATTCCCAACGCATCATGCCAATCATGCGTGAGCAGAAATCAATAGTAAGCATCACGTGTAACCCGAAAGATGAATGAGCCTCAAAAGCGCCATTTCAACATCATAGAACACTAGCCATAGCGATTTCTAAATCGAAAATGGCGGCAAGTTGATAACAAGCTAAAAACCTCGATAATATGAAATTAATAATTATTGACAAGGGTAGTATTCCCGAATCAATACGGAAGAAACGACTTTAATCAAATACAACTTGAGAAATAAAATGGCGAAGGCCGGGTGTCAAAGCTTGACGCCTAAATGAAGACATTTTTATGTGTAAAGTACTATCACAATTAGATAAATACAATATTTAAATAATACACAATTATATCAAGAATAATACGTACCATAGAAATATTCGTCCGACATGGTGATTTCACTAATTTATTGAGATTTTTGCGACACGTTCACGTGCGATGCCGGCACACACAAATCTGGAGTTCGGAGTTGCCAACAACAGGCTCCAATTTGCAATATAAAGTGCTCACACCCAAACCATAACCAGGCAGCGCCACCGTCACCCTTACTATCCCCACTCCACCCGTGAAGATATAGAAAGACGTACCTGTTTAGCAGATTTACTCGAATCCATATAAATATGAAATTACTTCGTGAATGTCTCAAAATATTCTTCGGTATTCATGTGATCTTACTTTAAATGGATGATTGTTTTGCAAAATTATAAATCTCTAAAGCAAAAGTCAAAAGACTACCTTAATGATCGTTATAATTGGAGTTCATCTTGTTCACGTAGCGTTTCCACATTCAAAAACTCCCATCGGATAAGATATTATCTCCCAATGAATGAGGTTGAATTTGGACGAAATTATTTTTTTGTATAAAGTTGTTCAACACTTTGTGTGTGTTAAATGTCACATTCCTCCGTTTTACTCCTTCGTTTTCCACATTATTTAACTATTAAAGTACTTTATACTTCTACAGGTATAGAGTTTATTCTTAGCTTACATATTAATATATACGACTACATATATCTTTTTCTGTCACGTGTATATTACAATAAATTAAAATTTAAAATGATTTATCATCGTCAGACCCTGGATATTATTAAAACATAAAGTACTCGTCAAGACCAATCAATCGATTCCAAATTATATGGTGTTGCATCGTTTCATTACAGAGTTCCCATAACCACCTTCCAGTTCCACTATCAAATCAGGTTCATGTCATCATAATATTGCATTGTCACGCGATATACATATGCCTGAAAATTTTCAGCAAATTCGGTTAAAGATATCTGATTCAAAATGGTACATTGAAAATTAATAGAAATCTTCTAAAATTCGTTAAATGACCGACGAAAATCGCAATCAAAAAACATATGTCTTACTTCACCGTTACAGGGTAAGGTCAATAAATAATTCTAAGCTATCGATTCTATTCGCACAATTAACATCAACAAATAAAAAAGCTATTTATATAATAAAGATCACTTTAGTTTTATAAGTATCAAATAAATTAAAGGCGTGCTCAGACAGTTGGATTGTAATGGGCTAGTGAACATATAATAATCAAACAGTCATTATCAAGTCTTGGATACTATCTAACGCAACATTTATCTGATTGTTGATCTTTTAACTTGACTGCCTTGGTTTGTTTGTATGATCTACAAATATCTGTTTCAGAAATACCAAAAGATATTTTCTATTTAAAATATGTATTTACAAATAAAAGTATTTGCATTTATATCAGCTTAGTTTGCGTGACTTCAATTAATATTATTACTAATATTAATATTAACTAAAGACAAATTCAAATAATTAAAATGATAAACCTCTTCTTCGAAGCATTGATAAATCTCTTGCATTCATAGACCTTGTAAATATACTATGTCCAAACAAACTTACTTACAAAAAAATGTGTTGAGAATATGATATTGCTTTAACCCCTGACATCCGTTATAAAAATAAGGGTTCTTCTTTATATAGTATAAAATTAAGTCGCTTCCGTTGTCTCTTTGCTTAAATCTTTTAAACTCCTCCACGGATTTCAATGCAGCCTTTTTGTGGGGTTTACGCGTCGTACCCTTACAATACCGACCGCGAGTATTACCGCGGGGTGCAGTGTAAAATAAAGATCAGTGGCCTCTGATTTTATTTTGCACATTCAACAATGCGCGTTGATGTTCTGATCGTTTTCAGAGCTAGATGGTAAGGTGTCACTGATAGAGTTCTGTAAACTTCAATAAATTAATAATTAAAATGTAAAGGGCCTTCCCATAAATTTGGGATAGTTATGGCTTGCGCAACTGGCAACATTATTTTTAAAGTTAATTCATAGACAACGTTCATTCGTACTGAAATCTTCTCAGAAAGAAAATCGACATTATTACAGTGAATAAACATAATAATTTTCTCTTTCATATATATATTTTACTCTTTACGCAATAGCCAAATGCAAAACATACTTGACAAATGAATTTGTGCTTTTTGTTTGTTGATTTACAATTTTTACTTGAAACTATTTTTTCACCGTGTTTGTACCAAGTAGGTATTAAAAACAGTCATAAAAAATGGCATACTTACGAGGACATAATAATTATTTAGGATTTAATTAACGACGTTGCCAAAACAAAACACAGTACTTTGACAGTATATAACAGCTGTACCACAAGCTGTTCGAGTAGTGCTTACTCGTTTATTGACCCTATGTACCTGGATTACCAAATAAATGGACATCGACGTACCTACATCGTAAAAATTGATTGAGGCAAGAATTAACAAAAAAAAAATAGAAACACTCTTTTTTTGTAACATCTTCTTAGTATACCTTTGTAATCAGTTCTGTAGTGCTTTACGTATGAAATAAAACAATAAATAATTTACTTTAGGGTAATATTCCAAATTCACATGAGTTCCTTCTTACAATACAAGAATCTGACGCAGATCTGTAAAAAGTAACTCGACTGCTGGGCGATAGTATGCTATGAATATGATCAAAAGTCTTGTTTTCAGGATAATCTTGATTAGTTAGCGATTTTAACTTAGAGTGTATTGAACGACAGCGACCTTCCAGCACCTTTCCGATAACAGTTTTTACTTTTCCGTCAGGTTTGTTCCCAAGTTTGGCTGATTTGTTCACTGGTAGTTCTACTGAACTAGATTTTTTACATTGATCGTGATCGCTTTTAGAATCTTGACGTGGTATCTGAGGTGCATCTTTAACTGATTGATAAATTTTAAGTTGTGTGTTTTCGTAATGAAGGTTAGCATTTATTTGTAAGAGACTTAAATATTTTTTGCTATTGGGTGACACTATGGCACTCTTGAGTAAGGTATCCAGAAGAAGATCCAAAGTTTTTCTGTTGTCTTGTAGTAGAAAAATTATTTTCTCGCATGTCTGTAAAATAAATTTACTAAAAATGTTTAACTACCTACGTGTAGGAATTATAAGATAAGGCCTTTGTGGTCTGTGTAGTTCGATTTGACAAAAAACCAAAAACAATAATAACTTTGTTTTAAATTCATACTAGGTATATTATTTATATGAGTGAATTAAATACCTTCTTGTTTTGAACTTGTAACTTCTCAAGCTTTTTTTGAATTGCTGTTTTACTTGATTTAATTTTCATATACTTAACGCCAATATTAAAAATAATTTCATCCTTAGCCTTTAAGTCATCCAATAATTGTTTATGGTGATCATTATGACCCTAAATAAGAAATAGTTTAAAATAGAAACTGTAACATTATCAGAGACTGATTCTAAATTCAAAACAAATACAAATTAGGTATAATCTTATTTTGTCTTATTATTAATGGTGAAAACTAAGTTACATTTATGAGGTTTAACAGTAATAAATAGTTAAAATTGATATCCTAGCACATAATATTGTAACAGTGTGGATTCACATAAATTCACTTAACAAAAAATAAAGTTTAGTTAATACAAGAATTTATTCGTAATGAAAACTGTTTGTCTAGGATTTAAATTTAATGACTGATTGAAAATGTTAAAAATGTAATGCATGCTGCAAATCTTACTTACATCCTCTTTTTGTTGATACTTCATCTCATATTCATTCTGTTTTGATAGTCTCTTAATCTCGTTTATTAGAAACTCCTTTTCCTTAGAATGGAAATCCCTAAAAAGCGCACGGTAAATAAAATCTAAATTTTTTGAAACATAATTCATGTTTCACCTTGCTTAGCGAATATATGATGAATTATGATAGAAGTATTCAACATTTTACCTTTCATCTACAAGTTGTTGATGCAAATTTCTGTTAGTTCTTTGTGCACTTTTTAATTCAATATATATTTTTTCCTTTTCACGGGCCAAAGTACCAATAGCTGCGTCTCTACTTTCAACAGAAACTTTGAGAGAATCGATATTTTGCTTCAGTAATTCTATTTCACTTCGTAATTTGGAAACTTCTTCTGAATGAGATAAGCTTTTCCCTGAAGAAGCAGATCTCAAAGAACTTTTAGACAAAATACCCCTAAAATTCATCCGAAATCATTTATTTTATTTAAAACCTATATTAAATCATTATAAATAATTGAAACTCGAATTCAAAAACAATTTTTTTGTTTACTTATTCTGAATAAAATCGTACCAAAATTTTGTCATTTACATACGCAAATGACAAGTCAGTTTTGTCATTGATGAGCTGAAGAAATAAAGTGAAGATTTTTTAAAATGAGTTGTTTGTATCATTTCACCATTTTAAAAATAGTTTTGAATGAACCAAAGACAATCTAATATTACTTTCAGTAATGTAGCCATTTTGAATAAAATTTCTAGCTTTATTTTGATTAGTCGTTCTGAAGTTACATAGATTTCTATTGGCTGAAAATAAATAACGTCTAAATAAATCCACGTAGGAACCAATAGCATGGCATGTAGAAGCAATTTGACACACGTTTTATAAGCCATCTCGTTTCATGGAATGACACCAAAATTGACACAAAATTTGTCAAAATACCGTATAAACATAATTGCCTCTATCCCCGTTGTTTCTTTTATGTTTTCTTCCGTCTCCCCCTGGTTTATTTTATCCATCCTTTGGCAAAATCACGAACAAAACAAGTATTTTGATCAACACATCATTGGAACAGAGTGAGTAAATTGTATCGGTCTAGTAGTCTTGACCTTATGCCATCGCCACTCTTGATGTTTTATGTTGTGTAACGACGCCAAATTTCGGAGCAGAACGATGCCAAGATGCGTAACAACAACCTCGATCCCATAATAAATAAAATACGCATTCAGTGATAGTGTCGCGATCTGTCAATACTGCAAAAATGAAATAGTCCGAAGTGAAATTATTCACGCTCCTTTCTATTTTACAACGCGCGACTAGACGTCAAGCTATTTGTCTTCGCCGTTCCTTTTATATCAGTTATAATCCTTTTTAGGTGATAGGAAACTATCGAAGGCGCACGTAGAAACCGACTAAAGAGGAAGCATTCACCTGTGTAAACAGAAGTCGAGCAATATTATAGAATCTCGTATAATGAGAACCTCTTAAAAGTGAATCGTGAAGTGTAGCAAGTGATTTTTCAATGTTATAATTGATGGTACAATGAGTGAGGAGGTGCAGAATGACGGGAGTACGAAGCCCGCGCAGTTGGACCGTGACTCCGCCGCCCCCGTCGCTGCCGCGCTGCCAGCGCACCCAGCGCTCGCAGTGCCCGATCCGCCCGACCACCACGACGCCTCCATTAATGTGTCACAAACAAGCATCACCCAGGTGAATACTGACATCATCATTTTACTAACCAACATCACCTAGTTATTCCCACTAGATGGGAACTTTAGACTTCATATAGGTTTTATCACTTTCTAGTATTTGCTCTCCCATGTTATGGTCCAAACGGGCTTAAAGTTAAGTGATAAACAAATTATTATTCAATGATAATTATGCTATCAATGAAGATTGAAATAAAACACATTTTTATGGCATACCTTAATCGGCAATCTCTTTAAAATATGCACTTAGCAATGCAATTCAATGAAACTCATTTCACATACTTTTGTCACTAAACAAGGTGCCTTTCAAGTAAATATTGCTTCTCTATTCTTAATTGTGTGAATTTCTAAACTCAATAATTCCTAATTGCGCTGATGGGCATGCATACTGATAATGCAACAGTCAAAAGGTTGGATCTGTGACAAAACTTACAACCTGATGCAACATGATTATATAGTGGTTACTTGACCAATTTCTGTGAGAAAAAGAATAATATTATTGTGTGACAGTGTACTAACTAGGTTGAACAGATATTCTCCAAACCTGAATCACTAAAAAGATGTTTTGTTTCGTTGAATGAGCATAAAGTATTAGGGACATCAGTGTAATGCATATAATGTATTTGGTAGGGATTTGAGTACACAAGAACTTGAATTGTCTGACAGTATGATTGAGTATGATGTTGGTTAATTAATATTTTTATTATGTTGATAGTGGGAGTTGCCCAGAGGTCATGTTAGTTTACACCTAGTCATATAAATTATATTCATGGCCACTGTCTTGTCACACTGCTCTTGTAGGTATGCAAGATACATCCTTTTTCCTCTTAAAGTATTTATTTGTTAAAATAAAATAGAATGTAAATATGAAAGGTATTGGCAAGTATTCATTCTCATAGGATCCATTGGTTTGGTTTTAAATGGGTCTAATGAAGTACACCTATTTTTACTTTTGATTAAATATTTTCGATTATGTGAATATTAAATATATTCGATTATTATATCATTTGAGACTGCACAAAAATAAATTTTCAGTAGATGATCATGGAAATGGCCAATGGATCCTTTGAGAATGAACATTAGTAAAAGATCCAAGACTATTCATTTGCACTCCAGCTCAATCAGGCAAGGAGTTTAAGCAGTGGGGGGGTAAGCATTAACTATTGTACTCATTCAATGTTCATTTAATGTATCAGTCAAATTACAATTTATGGTTAACCCCTTTAAGCGGTTACAATAAAAGTGTTACCTGTTATGCCTGAGTTTTGAGGATGTACTTGAACAAAAGGTAACCCTGCATGTGTGTGAAACAAATGTGGTTCTTAAAACTTAGCATCTGGCTACTTACAGGTAGGCACACTATTAACTTTTATAGACCTAATTCTGAAGCAAATGAATGTGTTTAAGGTACATTCAATGTACAGAATAGAACTAAATGTTAGCACAATGTTTCAGATGACAGCAAGCTCAGTGCCGGCCAGCGAAAGCTCCAAATGGTGTTGTGATGTTTGCACATATGAGAACTTTCCACTCTCTCGAAAGGTATGTATACTTAGCCTAAAGAAATACCACACCACACCACAACATGCAAATATAATAATAAAATGTTTTAAAAAAGCAATGATTGATTAGTTGTTCCCTAACATTGTTTCTTACAGAATACCTAACAGAAAGTTTCAATGTAAAGATAACTTTATAAACTAAACTTTTAAGGTGGCTATGCACAATTCGATTTAAATGAGATTTAGATCCAGCTTCATGGGTATTTTTTTTTATTGTATAGGAGGCATACGTATCGCCTGATGGTAAGCGATTACCCCCGCCCATGGACCCCCGCAACACCAGGTGCGTCACAACTGCGTTGTCGGCCTTTTAAGAAGGAGTGCGCTCTTTTATTGAATGTTTGAAGGTCGCATTGGTCCGCGAATACCGCAGGCGACAGTTCATTCCATCGTTTTGTTGTGCGAGGCAGAAAGTTCCTTGAAAAGCGCACAGTTGTGGATTGCAAGCTATCAAGATGATGGGGATGTAATTTCTGTCGCGAAGGACGATGTCGGAAAGAGGCGGCAGGAATCAGCCCGAACAATTCCTCGGAGCACTCCCCATGGTAAATGCGGTAGAAGATGCACAACGAAGCCACATCTCTACGCAGCGCCAATGGGTCTAGCCGAATTTAAACTTCTTGCGAATCGACGATTTAAGTCGCTCTCCGTTGAATTCGGGCCAAAGGTGGGAGCTAGTATTGGGGTGCCCCCGCCCAAAGATGGGACAGTATTCCATGTAAAGGTCGGATCTGCGCCTTATAAAGCAAAAGGCGATGGCTGGAGTGAAATACTCTCTCGATCTGTTGAGCACTCCGAGCTTTTTCGAGGCCAATTTGGCCTTACCCTCTAAATGATCACGAAACTGGACTTCGCTTGATATGTCGATACCAAGTATTCCAATATTGGCTGAGGCAGATAGGGAAGTATCTTCAAAACAAGGACATACGACCCACGGTAGTTTTTTAGCAGTGAACGCGCAAACTTGTGTCTTTGTAGGGTTAAATTGAACTAAATTAAATCTACCCCAGTCTGAGATCTTATTCAGGGAGGTCTCAACTTCAGACACACAAGTTTGTTTCGACTCTCAATGACGTTTTCCCGAGAAATATTGGCGCGACCGGTGTTAAAGGGCATCACCGGTGCTGTCATCCGAAAACCAATGAACGCCACTAATTTGCAGCATGTCATTGATATGGAGGAGGAACAAAGTAGGCGATAGCACACAGCCTTGCGGGACACCGGCATTCACAGATATGGAGTCAGAGCATTCACCGTCGACTACGACCTTTATGCTTCTATCTGCTAGAAAACTGGTGACCCAGCCGCATAATTTCTCGGGTAGCCCATAAGAAGGTAGCTTCGAAAGTGCCAGACCCGATCGAAGGCCTTCGCAATGCCCAAACTAGCTGCCAAGGCTTTCCCCACTTGTCTCTATCGCCTGTGCCCAGCGATGTGTCAAGTATACCAGAAGATTACCAGCCAATCGACCCTTACGGAAGCCGTACTGTTGGTCACTAAGTAGATGATGATCTTCTAGATACCGTAGAAGCTGACGGTTGACAATGGACTCCATTATTTTCGAGAAGAGGAAAATTACAGCTATTGGCCTGTAGTTCGATGGATTAGAGCGGTCGCCTTTTTTAGGGATCGGGTGGACAAATGCTATGATGCTCTTCCATGATGTCGGGACTAGGCCAGAGGAGTAGGAGAGCCGAAAAAGACGCGTTAAGACCGGTGCCAACTCGGGAGCGCACATCTTCAGCTCTATAGGTGGGATTCCATCAGGGCCACTTGACCTGTGGATGTACAGTGATAAAAGTGCCAAACGCACTGAACGTTGGTGAAACTGGATATCTAGCATACGGCTATCGCACCGCGGTATGATAGGTTGCTCCTGTTCCCCGTCACCCAAGGTCGAGTTGGACGCAAAGTGTTTTGCCAGAATATCGGCTTTCTCCTTTGCGTCATAGGCCAACGAATTATTTTCCAAGTGCAAAGGTGGAAGGGATGACTTACAGAAATTTCCTTCGATAGCCTTGGCAAGAGACCAGAATGCTCGAGTTCCCGAAGGAAGACGCTCAAGGCTCTCGCCAATCCTAGCAATGTGCTTCGACTTCGCCTTTGCAATGTCTCTTTTGAAGGACCTGGAGGCAAAGTTGTACTGCTTTTTTAGAACGCTGGTATTTTGATCCCGCACCGCCACTGCGGCAGCCCAGGCTTGGTAAGCCTTTTGCTTCCTGCGAGAGGCTTTTTTGGAAGATGGACCAAACCAGGGCGGGCACTTACCACCAATGGGAACCACAGAAGATGGAATAAAAAGATCCATACCCTGTAGCACAACATCAGCAACAGAATGAGCAGCGGTGTTGGGATTATCCGGCGAGAAGCACAACTGTCTCCAAGGATAGGACGCAAAGAAGGACCGCATCCCATCCCAATCTGCTGACTTGTAGTGCCACACACGACGGCTGCGTGCAACTCGCGATCGCGATGAGTATTTAAGAGGCACTGTACTCCAGACAAGGCAATGGTCTGAGGAGCCAAGCGGGGCGTTTACAGATACGCGGTATCAGTCCGGATGAGAAGTCAGCAGAAGGTCCAACAATGAGGAATTCTGACCCTCCACATCTGAAACTCCAGGCCATATGCCAGGGCGAAGTCGTTAACAGGTCTCCCCGCGTGATCCGTTATACTGGAGCTAAGCCAGCCGGCGTGGTGAGCATTAAAATCGCCAAGTACGATGATCTTTGCGGAGGGGATCTGCTGCTGCATGAGGTCTATAGCCATCTGGATGTGCCCGATGAGTCGGTCAGTTTCGGCATCACCACTATGGGACCTATAGAGGCACGCATAGACGCGGGGATGGTCGTCGCTGCGTACACGGAGCCATAAGATGGAGAGGTCCCCGCCTTCAAGGTTACTGAGGCGACGAGAGCTGATATCGTCTCTGACGTTCACGCACACTCTGGCTTTAGACATAAATGAGTGTTCTAATCCATACCTAGAGTAGCTGAGGTAGGATGTGTCCGCTGGAGACGATATCTGCGTCTCAGTCAAAAAGAGCAATGCTGGCTTTGCTGTCTCGAGGTAGTGATGGACAGCATCAAGGTTTAATGTGTAATCCCCTAACGTCGCAGAAGTCCGCGACCAGCGTGTAAGGGGTGCCGTGATTTTACTGCCCTTGCCCCGAGCGTAGCTGATCGCAGTTTTGCCCTCCCCATAATACGAGGGGCAACCTGGGCATCGATGTTCAGGCACGTTGTGTCCTGAGCGTGGACGCCCAAAGAGGGATTCTCCAACGCTATCGCAGTTGGTACCCTCCTGGGGTATAAATTTAATTTTCAACTGCATGATCATCGTGTGGGCCTCCGGTATCCTCACCCACTCGGTGAAACACAACACAAGTACTGTTTCACACCGGTTTTCAGTGAGGCCAAGGTATCACTCCGGTCGAGCCGGCCCATTCATGCCGAAGCGTAGCTCTTCCATGGTAAAAGGTATACCAGAGAGGTCTACCTTTGAACCTGGGCCTGAGGAGATAGACAGGAAGATTTTTCCGGTAATTTGCTTGCAGTCTGCTTGCACAGGCAGCAAACCTGCATAAGTAGATCTCTACAGTAAATCATAGTATGTATGGCCGCCTTTAGATCAAATGAAACTATTAAGATGGAACTTTGCGAATAATGAACAGATTTCTAAAACAGGTGTTGTGCAAACATTCAAGAATTTTGATACAATTATAAAGAATTACTATTCTTAAGAGTTGC
Organism: Hyphantria cunea; assembly: GCA_003709505.1. Taxonomy (NCBI): domain Eukaryota; kingdom Metazoa; phylum Arthropoda; class Insecta; order Lepidoptera; family Erebidae; genus Hyphantria; species Hyphantria cunea. Next base: position 177,831 of record PKRV01001283.1, on the reverse strand, counting down.
ATTTTAGACCTAAACCCAAATAAGATAATGATAAATAATTTGTAAATTTTCAAAGCATCTGTCAAAAACATGCTAATAATGAGCTTCATAACTATGAGGCTTCTGGTTTAAAATTACAAAATGAACATAGAGCTGATAACACGTCTGGTAAAAGTGATTATTTCACTCGATTGTGTTAGTTTTTATATGTTGCACACTGGCTGTTAACCCGGCCTTTGTCTCGGTGCGCATGCGCGTGGGATTTGCGCACGAGCAACGCGATTATCTACGCTGTGGGAATAACATGTCGCTCTGTACATTTTTTTATAACAACAAACTATTAGGAAATTATATACATAGAACATTTCTGTTACATTTTGCCATGAGCTGTATTTATATTTTGAAAGAGGAATTGCAGTGGTGATGGATGTGAAAGAATCGGTCAAACGAATAGACATATTACTATTTAGGACTAGCTGCCCGGACTGACTTCGTTCTTCAAGAGCTGTTGACCTCGCAGTCCGGTAGAGAAATTAAATGAGTATTGTTTTCACTATTTTCCTCGCAATAATTATGTTTTTCTATCTATAAGAACCTTCTTTGTGCCTTAAGGAAATAAAAAAAAATGGGTCGTTCAATTCTCTAGCGATTATATAGATACTACCAAGTAAAAGTAACAGAACCGTTGATTAAAGTTCAGTAACGGTTATAAATAAGGACGTGAATATTTAACACAAGCCCTTAATCCCATTAGCACTTACCCTTAGGCGTTTGATGAGCCGGCGCCTTCTAGCTGTAAAGTCCAACGTGTAAAAATATCTGTAAAAGATTTACTTACAGAATAAATATCATTTATCTTTCTGCTAGCTCAGGGACAAAGTCTAATAAAAAATCATTAACATATATTATTCCATCATCATTTTAATATTCAGGTAAAGAATTTTTGTATTTTCAAATATTGGTTACTGAAAGCTCATACTCATAAAAATATTGTTGTAGCTTAGTTATGTATTATACATAATTTCTTATTTATTTGTATTCAAACAAAATATAATTAAAAACTAAATAACAAACCCCGACAAAAGTGAATCAATAAAAAAATATATCGCAGCACCCTGGCACTGGCACGTTCTAGTTATATTGATGAGAATTAAGGACAACATTGACACAAGAAGAATACTAAAAAAACTTGAAAGTGGTTTCTGTCGTTCAAAACGTTTGGTGACGGATTGAAATATGGAGCGTGTCCACCCCTATCCATCGTGTAAGAGCCATCTTAGCGAGCGACCTAAGGAAAATATAACTGCAAAAAGAAGGGAACCTTGGAACAGTAGCCAGCGCGGTAAAGTAAACCTTCACCTCATGTTTAAGGAGAGGCCTAGGTCCACCACTGGACTATTAATGACTGTTTAAGATGAAACATCACTATATAATTGTAAATATTTGGGAAGGTAATTAGCGCCGGTGCATGCCAAAATACTTCTGAGAGTAGAAGTGGCATGGCTGCACCACCTATGGTAGTGGCAGACCCACCCGCTAATGAAATACGATCGGCCGAAAGCCATGTGGTCACATAGGTCTGTGGGTTGCACTGCACATTGATCAAAGGGTGTCCGTTCATGCAGGAAGATTCCCGTAAGGGCGAACAAAATAACGCATATAAATGTGGGGGTCTAAGGTAGTAGAGCCACGCTGATTTCAGCACGAATGGGCCGACTCGACCGGGGCGGTACTACCCTACTACCCTCGCACAGAAGACCAGCCTAAAATGACGGCTTTGATGCCTTCGTATTTCGTTGGTGAGTGCGAGAACGGAGGCCCATGATGCAGGGTGACAGTTATCGGGGTAAGTGTTTGAGCAGTGGAATGCTCGTAGTCTTGTAGAGGGTGGCGAGGTTCGAACCGTCGGCCAGACCCGTAGAAACGGTTTTGCCGCTGGCCGCCCGCGACATAGAGAGGGGCCGAACCGCGGTTAACCACCCTGGGAGGCTGCCCCATCAGGTCACGCATAATCTACGGAGTAGCTCGTCGTGCCGGTTGGTGACCGGACGGTGGGGCCAGGCGACCACTTCCGGGAGGGTACGGGGGCCTTTTGTCCGATGGTTCGGTCACCGTCATACCTTACGATTGCATGGCGATGCAGCATTCCGAGTTTCAGTTTTATACTACCACGATGACTGTCATGCCTTTTATGCGCCCACTCCCCTCCCCATCTTACTAAATCATGGCAGCAAGGAAAAGGCATAAATGTTTAATAGCGGCACTCTATTCTCCCACCAACACCTTTTTTGAGGTGGAGTTCACTAACATCCGTGGACTTCATGCAAGCCTCAACGCCGTGCACCAGCATCTTGAGACGGCAGGGCCGGCCATGCTATTCGACACGACACGACTTATCTCCACTACCCCGGCTACGTGCTCCTCGAGGAGTTCTTCCTCGCGAAGGCAGGAGTGTGTCTTTTCGTTACGGTGGATGTTTACTATCGCCGATTACGCTGCCTTGAGGACCAATTCTTCTCCATCCTTTGGCTCCACGTAGATATTGGCTCTATGAGCCGAATCTATGTATGCCTATACCGATCCCATTCTGGAACCTCTTAGACAACTCGACTCTTTGAGCATCTCAGTCAGGCGGCGGACAAAGCGCAGGAGCAGTTTCCGACCGCCGAACTGCTGTTTCTGGCAGACTTTAACGCTCACCATGAGTCATGGTTGGGATCTACCAGAACTGACCACGCGGGTCCGAGTCAAGCGCCTTCCTCGCTGGACCTACTGCTGACGAGTCACCCAGCGCCGATCATTGCCTGGTTTCCACCACGGTGCCTCTTGTTGCCCCTCCACGACGAGTGGCAACAAAAAGACGTTTATGGCACTACTAGTTGGCAGAATGGGATGGAATGCGGAATTATTTTGCATCCATTCCGTGGGCTCAACGCTGCTTTAAAGATAAAGATCTACCGCAAAGTGCGGCCGCCGAGATCACTGTCGGAATGGAATACTATATTCCTTACAGTGAGGTCGCTAGCGCAACAACCCGTCCTTGGTTCAGTCGCGAATGTGCCCATGCTGTTGCGCGAAAGCAATCGGTCTACCGCGCTTGGACCAGGGGCCGCGATCGCGGTTACCCCGATGTTGATCGACTTAAAGCAGCGTTTAACAAAGCCACTAGGGAATGCAAGAAAGCTTACATCAGAGCGGATGCCCAGCGCATTGCGCGGCTTGGTCAAGAGCTCGTCGCATACCCTACGGGTAGCCGAAAATTCTGGCGATTGGCTAAAGCCGTGCAGTCCAACTTCTGTCATCCCTCGCTACCACAGCTGAAATATCCTGACGGATCACTTGCCCACCAGCCGCAGGAGAAAGCGAAACTGCTTGTTGATCTCTTTGCGGCCAACTTCAGAATCGATGACCGCGGCATGGCTCCACCTACCATCCCGTCCTGCGACACTACTATGCAGGATATTCGCCATTGATGTCCATGAAGAGCTTCGGTCACTCGAAGTCCAGAAAGCCAGTGGACCCGACGGTATCCCAGCGGTGGTTCTTAAGAACTGGGCACCAGAGTTGTACCCGGTATTAACGCGCCTGTATCGCCAGTCGGATTCCTCGGGAACTGTTCCGGAGGCTTGGAGAGAGGCGAAATCATCCCCAATAAAGGCGATCGCTCCGATCCTGCCAACTACCGTCCGATGCCGTCACCTCCGTCATCTGTAAGGTGTTTGAGCAGATAATTAACAAAAAACTGGTCTATTACTTGGAAGATCACTCCCTATTAAATGATCGTCAATATGGTTTTAGACCGAACCGGTCCACAGGTGATCTTTTAGCGTACGTCACCCACTTTTGGGGTGAGGCTATTGACAGGCATGGGGAATCCTTGGCCATCAGCCTCGACATGGCCAAGGCTTTTGATAGGGTTTGGCACCGTTTGCTTCTCTCCAAGCTACCGGCTTCCGGTTTGCCCCCCAAAATCTGCAACTATGATCCCGGGTCCTTTAATCAGGGCATGAAAAAGCATCTCACCAGGCCGCCATAGTGTGGGTCACCATGCTGCATTGTTCTTTTTCGCATTGAGGATGGTGACCACCACTCTTGATTCTGCTCATGCTTTCCATCAGGCAGGGCAGAGTCATTTTGGCAGCTTATACTTAAAAGAAGGGAGCTGTTGGGGAGGTCACTTATATTTATGCGATTCTCCTAACATTGTTCATTGTTTCGCTGTAATCATTACGAAGTATTTCTGAACTCAATTCAATTAGACTATAATTACGGAATCTACATAAGAATAAGATTAATGAAATTGTTCAACAGCTCTACGTCGTTAATTTACCTAATTAGTGTGAATTATATTTTTAATTGGTTGTCTTTATGTAAAACGCAGACGCTAGCCAGACACTAGCTGAGACTGAGATGGTTTTGTCGTAGACTCCAAACTCACTAAACGTTGTACCATTGGTAACGCTTTCACTTTTCTTTAGTCTTGCGCACACGGACATCCGTACTGATAACATACAGCGAAAGAGTTCATTGTTAAAATGGAATCTTAAAATTGTATCGAATAAAAAAGTATAAGGTGATAGCGCATTTATCGACGAAGCCTATGGACTATATAAAATCACTCAACTACCAATACGAGCATAGCAACATACGCATATAGACAAGCATCTAGAGAAAACATGATTCTACCTCTGTTAAATATTCGTTCGTGGCGCATTTACGCAAACAATTTGACTATCAATTGTAAACATATATGGTACAGACTACCTAACAACAGTTAAAAGTACACGACCTCATGATCTGCTAGGTATTGTGCTTTCTCTTCTCACTACATTCTTATAACCAATATTATCTACCCTACCTTTGCCTACCCTTCTTATCCACCTTTCCTTTATATAATCTATTCCCTAAGGTGCCCGGTTTGCGGCTTTGGGATTGTACCCTTTTTATGTTAATGGTACCAAAAGTAACGGTTGGCAAAATGTGTGAGTTCAATACCTCTCTGCCCACTCCTTTGGTAATTTAGACACTTGTACATATAAATATTTCATTTACAACTTCAATAGTAAACGGATAACAATCTGTTGCATAAATTATTTACTACGTTTGAATATCTTTATATTTATATAATTTTGTTATTTTCATTGAAATAATCATACCTATTGAATATTTTATGTAACGATGATAAATGAAAAGTTTGAAATGTGCAAAAAAGTCGTGAATGCTCGGAGTATGAGTGACGGAAATGTTTGAAGGCAAAAGATTATTTCTTTGACTTTTGCTTATAGGCGGCATGAAGGGCGGAAGGAAGATCATGGTTTCGCATTCACTCGGTGTTTTATAGAACAGATTCTGCTAATACAGTTCTATTTTGTTATCGCGTTACATTACTTAGTTCACTGTTTCACCTCGCGGCTGTTCTTGTCATAGTTTTGTGTTACACTCAATGGTTACAGCTGAAGTGATAATACAAATAACTTAAGTGTCGCTCAGTGCAGTGCTCTATGTCAAGGTGAATTGTAATTATGTTTATTTTTCTAGGGGACTATTTCTTCAAATGTAGATAAAAAAGAATCATATAAATTGGATAATATAACAATGTTCTGAGGCAACAAACTGAAGTAAAATATAACTCCTGCTATTTTCAAAAAAAACTAAATGAAAAATATTTAAATATTGTTAGAAAATTTTTTTTTTTTAAGTCGGTTGTAAAGTTCTAGCCGATGTTTAAAAAAATACGTTTGTATGAAAGATACGAAGTTAAAGAAAGTCCGGAAAGCCTACTCATCGAAAAATCATAGGTAGTAAAATTATAATGAATGGAACTAAAACACACACATTGTGATGCGAGTGCGATTTTTAAAAGCATCCATGTAAACTGCACAGAAACTCTAAAAAGCGCAAACCTGACTGGCTTTAATTTGACTGGCTTAAATTAGAATATGTCAATTCTTGTCCATACCTTATTCTATTAATTTAAATAAAGAAGTATTATAATGTGTGTAATTATAACATTAAATCTGTTGGAAGTTGGTGCCAAGAAAAAAATCTCAAGAAAAATATTACAAAAATGTAAGCCAGTACCAAAATTAAAAACCTGCCACCAACATAAGGTATATAAACTGTTTAGCGTGAGCCAGATCCCCCTATTTTGTTTTAAATTGCAGTACTTTGGGATAACCTTATCTTGGGACCATCTCCTTTCCAATAAAAAAAAATAAAATCATCATAATCGGTTCATAAACGACGTTTTTTTTTTTTTTTTATGTTTAAGCTGCCAAAATGACTCTGCCCTGCCTGATGGAAAGCATGAGCAGAATCCAAGAGTGGTGGTCACAATCCTCAATGCGAAAAAGAACAATGCAGCATGGTGACCCACACTATGGCGGCCTGGGGGGAAGGGGGATGGTGAGGGGGATAGGGGGCGTTGGATTGGGGTATGGGCCTCTGGTATCCTCACTCACTCGATGAAACACAACGTAAGCGCTGTTTCACACCGGTTTTCTGTGAGGCCGTGGTATCACTCCGGTCGAGCAGGCCCATTCATGCCGAAGCGTGGTTCTCCCACGGTAAAAACACGGATCACGTAGTGATCCGCGAACACATTAACAATATAATATGCTCGAATTGGGAAACCTCCTCTTTTGAAGTCGCTTAAAAAACATGTATACCTTGTTTGTATGATCTGAGTTCGCTGGGTAGCTGAGCTGTATCCTAATATGCACTTCGCGTCCCTGCTTAGAACATTCACAGTTTTATACTTGTGATAGTGAACGTGATTCCGCATAATTATATTTTGCGGACCAACGATTTGGGCATGTAATTAACAGTTTTGCTTTCCGTTATGTATTATGTATGTAGAACACTGATATGCATTGATAGTATAAGTATAAGCTTAAACTGGTATTTCGCGCTTAGAAATTCACGTAAATATGCAATTAAATACAGGAAAATTTAATTTTTGAGTGAATTCTTGCACTGGAGTATTTTGTCGAGTGTTTCTAATGAGGGCTTTAAAATAAAATGAACTGAGATATAACACAGGCAATTGTGTACTAATAAGATGTTGTATATTTGTATGTAAATCATGAAGGCAAATTGTAATAAGAGCGAGAACTTTCGTCGCGCCAGTGGAGGATTTGTAGTGACTTCTTGGTTCGGTTTGCCTTCATTGATGTTACTGAAGTATGTACTGAGGTAGTTTACACTTGTGAGGACCAAAACGGTCTCTGGCACGGCAGTCAGGATCTCTTAAGTCAGGGGCTCAAATATGAAATGTTCGCGATCTGGTGAACTTTGGGAAGAATTTAGACAACATAATAATAACATAACACTGTTATTGTTGCAGTGCACGATGTGCCGCAGCCCCAAGCCGGTGCTCAACGAGGACATATTCAAGCTCCAGGATGGCGCCAGCGCGCTGCCCGCGCCTGAAGTTTGTGGTAACGTGTACATCGTACCCTTATTATAATATAATAATAGCCTTTTATTCCTAAGCATGGGGTTACAAGAGGTCCCTATACCTAATATACTATGCATTGTATCGGCCAAAATGAAACTTTATATTGCTTTTGAGGTATAAAGGATCTTTTTGTGATTTAAAATGTTCATGTTTAAGATGATGTTGCTAGAACCAACTGTGCCCCTACCCACACCCAAACAGATGACTTGTAGCCTGAAAAAATATCATAAGCTTAGTTTACATGCATAATGAACTAAGAAAGAAAAGTAAAACCGTTAAGTCCAATCCGTTAACGTAAAAAATACGTACTTGTCAAAGTTTGAACAAAAAGCATTCCTTAGAAAAAAAAAATACTTAGGTTAGAAATTAATAATTGTTAGTGGTTTTAAACAGGTAGTAATAAACACAGGGAAGTAACGCACCGCACGTGGCTCGACACGCACTTCACACTTAATGAGCAAGCAATATTTAATATTTTATTATATTTATTTGCGCCAAACGATACTGCCTAGTGTTATTATTCACCAGGCACTAATAAAAAAGAATTAATTTAATTATTCATTGTTTAAATTATAATTTCTATTTATATCAAGCGCTCTTGGTTCTCTATCTACTGTAAAATTGTAATGTGAAAATTCATCTTGCGAAACAAAATACATACGCTCATTAATATTGTCCTTAGGAACAACAAAAGAAATTTATAATGTTGTCGACCTCATTTAGCATTATTTATTAATAATAATGAATAAAGTAGTAAAATAATTGATTTATATTGTGAAATTATTTTCATCTGCATTTCAAACCAAAAGTACCAAATCAGACTTTACCGGTCATTATTTTTAAGTACCTATTTAAATTGTAAATAAATGGGCTCAATCACATTTTCAGTTATCTCAAGTAGTGACTGTTTCTGCGACCTTAAAACAAGAGCCGGGCAACGCAATCGTCGTTGTACATCGGTATCGCTTCGCACGGTTCTAATGATCATTTAGATGCGATTCACCTTGACATGCACTCAATATCGATTTTGAATTTTTAAAGTGGTTCGTTAGACCTTGGCCGACTGCTATACTAATACACGAGTGATGACATTGTTGTGTTTGATAACCCCTAAATGAAGCACAATAACAAAGAATTATCACAGATTAGTTTTTGCCCGCGGCTCCACTTACGTGTATTCGGTTACTGCGGTAAAAAGTAGTATATGATGTCTTGCCTAAAATGTTATTAATATTGGTTCACTGGTTTAGCTTTGAGAGCATAAGAGACAGACAGTTACTTTTCCATGTAAAAGTAGCGATTAGAATATCGCATCACACAAAATCGGCCCCTTTTTTGAAGTTCAGACATTCAATTGAAAAGAACAAGTCCATAACGTGATATCTTATTGTTGTATTTGTAGGTGCCGAGGCAGTTACAGAAAGGCTGAAGCCACTGAGGATATCCTCTCCGCAAGGCGCCAGCGCATCTTCCGTAGCCAAGTGGCCTTGTCCTGTTAGTGTTTGTCTACTCACTTATGTAATAATACATTGTTATTGAATGTATAATCGCTCGTTGGGTGTGTCAGTAAGTGAGATTTGTTTGTTCGCAGACTTGTACGTACGACAACTGGCCCAAGTCTATAAAGTGTGCGATGTGNCCCCCGCCCCCGCCCCCAGCCCCGCGCCGAACCCCTCCCCGACCCCAGTGCACAAAAATACACTCGGTACGTATATAATATATTGCGGCTTGCGACTCCACCCGCGGTTCTCAATATCGAGAGTACATCAAACATTGTATCTCCATGCCGAATTGTATTGAAATATAGCTATTATGAATATACAATATACCAAAAATTGGACTTTTAGTAGACATTTGAAAAAATTTTTTTTTTGTTTTTAGTTAAAAAAATCGAAATTTTGGGAATTTTTGATCGTCAATAGTTTCGTGCGTTTACATGTGCTGAATCCAACGCTTTAAACTTCAAGTCATTCGGTCAAGCCGTTTTTACAATGGAGGAAAGTTTGAAAAACACAGTTTTGAGAAAAATGCGTTTCAAGTTCAAGTCCGCTTGAACTACGAAAATCTTAACTTACCCTCAATCGGCGATGCCGATAGAGTATTCCTTCCTCTTCTTGATACTATCTTAAAGCAGATTGTTCAGTTAAAAAAAAACGATTTTTTTAGCCCATCACATGGGATGACCCCCTTAATGTTATCATGGCCTATGTCTTACATCTAGCTCTCGCGTCAATGCATTGACGTAATCGTGAGTTCAAGCCTCAGTGGCTCACATAACGAAAAATAGACTTTTTGCTATTTTTTGTGATATTTTTTTGAATAATTGAAAGCTGATCAAGACCTTATATTAACGAAACTTATCAACGACTATTCGGACCTAAAAAACCAATGCCTCCCAATCAAATCCACAAACACAGAAATTGAAAAAAGCTTAACCTTTATTAATTAAAAATACGAAGAAATTACAAGCGCGATAGAAAATTTCAAGAAGAGAAAACAAATAGCACAGAAAGCATTGTCAGCTTAGAAAATCAAATACGAGACATACACTTCCAGGCCCGTCAGGCCACAATCGAGATTAGGAACGTACCAAGCAAACAGAGAGAAAAGCCCGTTCTATTGCAACAGGCATCGGCAAGGCTGTCAGTATGGATACACAAGCAGCAGCGCTCCGAGACATATATCGGATTCCTGGAAAACCGAGTGCCTTCAGAGCCATTGTAGCTGAATTTGCATGTGTTAGTAACAGAAACAATTTCTTAGCCAATGTTACAAAATTTAACAAGGAACACACTTTGTAAAACAAGTTAAACACTGAGTTGATTGGAATACCGGGAGATAAAAGGCCAGTGTACGTAGACGAACACCTTCCACCATCATTTAAAAAGCTTTTATATGATGCCCGCACATACGTAAAAGTTCACAACTACTCTAGCTGGTACTCCAGCGGTAGGGTCCTGCTGCGAAAATCCCCAACGGAAAAACCAATTGAAATAAAAGCAGCTAAGTGTCTCGCTGTGTTATCGTAAGGACAATGACTACGCAATTATCTAGTTATTTTTCAATCTGCATGCATAATTTTTTTCAATAATTAAACTATGTATAATTTGTATTTTATTATTAAGTCAGTTATTCATTATTCTAATTTTATTTTTTTTATTATGGAGCCAATTATTTTTAATTCTTATATTCATCTCGTAACATTTTATATTCTATTGTATGACCACACATTTACCATACGGAGGATACAAAGACATCTATCAAAACACGCTATTGTCGTGCAACGTACGCTATGGAATCACCAATGCTCAGTCGTCCCTCTTCACACGTATTCCTTTAGATGCATACATACACGTTCATTCAACTCACGCCTTGCTGTCAACCCGGTACTCATATTGTTAATTACCCTTTTGTCCAAATCCAAGACTCGTCTTAAGTCACCTTTTCCTTGTTCTTTTTATAACCACAAATGCTAAACGACATAAATCTATTAAATAACCAACTACATAATCTTTCTATATATAAATCCTGTCATTGCAAACCTGACGATTGTAATAAATATTTTAAAAACCCGGGCGACCACCTGAAAATAATCTCTCAAAATATTAGATCAATCAATCATAATTTCCATAATTTTGAAACACTCTTTCCATAGAATGTGATATTATTGTTCTATCCGAGTGCTGGCTTCCCTGTCTTAGTAATACTAACTTGCCCCAGCTCCGTAACTACTCCATGAGCCATAATCAGAGTGATGGCGTACTTGTAGATATATATCGACCAAATTATAGATTAGCTTGATTTTCATGAGCTGGATTTTCAGGATTGGTCATAGAGCTGGCCACGGATGTGGCTACACTTGATATACGAGTATATAGAGCTCTCTCAAATAACTGCTTACAAGTTTTCTTAAACTCGCTAAACGAAATATTATGTTCCTTAAACAGATTTAAAACAGTCGTTATCACCGGTGACATGTGTAAACATTAACATAAACACAGATAATAAAAACACCGTGGACTATCAAACCCACGATTATCTCAATTCTCTCGCTTACTACGGATTTCTGCCAGCTCATACCCTACCAACTAGAGGTTCAAATTATCTTGACCATGCTATACTGAGAACCAGATCTCCATCATCCGTTTTTGTTCTTGAGTCGACGGAAACTGATCACTATGCGATTCTCCTCTCTCTAAACCTAAAACCACGGTGCAATCGTCATGTTGCTTCCACAATAAAACTAACTATGCCTCTCTCGACAAATCAATGGAAAGACTTGACCTTTCTCACATACTCTTTACGACAGAACCAAGCTCCGCGACCAATTATCGTGTTCAAACACTCCCCCAGACAATCAATCAAAATAAAATGACAAAGCATATCTCAAAACGTACTAGAGTCTTGAAGCCCTGAATTACCCCAGGGTTGCTAAGATGCATAAGAAATAGAGACGAAATGTACAAAAAGTGTACAGTCGCCTAAAAATACAATATTGTTCACTGCCTTATATACAATATATAGAAATTATTGTAACAAAATCTTAAAAAAGTGAGACGACAATTTGATTCGGATTAGTTAACCAAAGCTAGTACCAAAATTAAATTAATATGGGATATTGTAAAACGCCTGACACATAGTACAATAACTACACGTACACCAACAGAGGTATTCTCTTCTATCAAAACCTACTCTCAGTCTGTTAACGAGGTTAATAAATTCTTTGTGAATGTCGGAAAGGAGATCCTTTCTAGATCTGTTTTGATATGATCAGCTAGATAGCTGATCATATCAAAACTACACAAACTAATACCCTCGGTAAACTAACAATGAGCTCAAGGAAAGGATATCCAAATTCATTTGTTAACACTTAACATCTCCAAAACAAAACTCATCACATTCTCACTAAACTCTACATCACAACCGAAGACAGTAATTATTCTTCAGACATACACCTGTAACTACGGCACACCTAATTGTTGCTGTCCATCCATAACTTTTAACGACACCATCAGATAGATAACTTGATGACATACTTGAAAAGCATCTCAATTTAAAAACACACATTACGGACCTACCAAATCGAGTACGAAAACGTATCTACATTTTTAAAGGACTTCGACACATAGCCAATGCTCATATCATTCATACCGTGTATTATGCTATGTGTCAATCAATAATTTGCTACTGTATCTAACTTGGGGTGGTGCCGCTAAAACGCTTTTAAAACTAGGAGGTAGCTCAGAAAGCCGTATTTAAAGTTGCTACCTTTCGTCCATTACGATATCCCACTTCCGATTTATACCAAAACTGCAACGTTCTTACGGTTCGACAACTATTCATACTAAGCTCCATATTTCATCAGCACACTCAAGCTCCGCAGGCACATGACCACACTGTGCCTAAACGAAGAATCATAATCTATACTACACCTCACACATACTTTACGTTCACAAAACGATTCTTATACTACCTGGGACCTCTTCTATATAATAGAGTAAATCCCATATGCTTCAATAAAATCTCATATTATTCAATATATCTCGAACAAAAACTATATGGAAAAGCAGAACTTCACCAAAAAGCCCATTATAACTCCATAATTTCATAGATTTACACACACAAACACACTCTCACACACGCAAACGTTCACACAAGCGAACATACCAGTTAATGTAATCTAGTATTTAAATTTTAATAATAATTTGCAATTTTATATGTATACCTATATATGTTTTGTTAATTTCATGGAACACAGCAGCAGATCGTTCTTAATGTATGCTATTTAAGTAGCGTAGCTAGCTAGAACATCTGTGACTATAATGTAAAGGTTATGTTTTATGAAATGAAAATAATTATTATGATCATCATCTCGGCACAGGTACAACTGACACGTGCAACAGCCAGCCGGCGGCCATCCACGAGCTGGAGGCGGGCGCGCGCCGCCCCAAGCGCCGCGCCGCCAGCGCCAACACGGACTGGCTGTGGCTGCAGGCCTGCCTCGGTGCGTGCTTTATGTCGTATAGTGGGATTGATTCCTTATTCGATTATTTAAAAGGTACGATACCTTCCATTGGAGAAACTATGTACAGCAATGGATTGCGATAGGCTGATCTTTCTATAACCGATTTTTGAACGGGTCCTACTGCTCGTGGTCACAAATAGATCGGTGTGAGCTCAGTGACACTTTTGTGAGGTGTGACTTCCTGCGTTCTGTCGCTTTCAATTTTTATAACCTCGTGTCAATAATTCTACATGCTTACTATATCGGTACTGAAGGCGCGGTCGGCCCGGTGGTCTAAACGGTTGCTCGTATTTTACTGCCGAGTGTTGTGGGTTCAAATCCTACATGAGACGATACTTTGTGTGATCGACAATGATCTGCAAGTTGTTGTTGTTAGGTGGGTGGTCTCAGTGTCCGTTTCGTGTATGTTTCTAAAGTCCCCGGCGACGTTCTGCATTAGGAATAATTTTTGTATATGTCGTGTCGCAAACTTAAAATAATTTAATCTGAAATTAGTCATCACCCGGGTCGGCTTCGCCCGATACGTACGTATGGAAGGTGAAACCTGTCGTCTGGAGTCGTTCCGTATATCAGTGGAAGGTAGATAGGTAGAAGCGAGCGAGCCCTGTGGTGCGAGGTAGTGAGCGTGCGCGTCCGCAGGCGTGGTGGAGGGCGAGGCGGCGCGCGTGGACGCGTACCTGGCGCAGGGCGGCGACCCGGCGCGCGCGCTGGCGCCGCACGAGGTGGCGCTGCTGGACCGCGCCTCCGCCTTCGACGCCGGCCACACGCTCGTGCACCTCGCCATCAGGTACCGCCGTCCCCGGACCCTTACGTTAGCCGGCACCGATTACAACACAGTCAACATTTATCGATGTCTATGCCCTATACCTAATAACAATTTGTTGATTTTTAATTACAAACGGACACTCGATTACCTTTATTTGTATATACAAAATTGTAATATCTCGTCTCTCGGCAGTTGTCCCACCGCCGACGAGAAAACGACTGACTATCGTCTAAACGTTCCCTGTGAACAAAGAAGGTCATCGTTAATAGTTGATCGCTAACCATATGCACCCCCCGCGAGGACTCGCCCCCCTAGTCTGGCGGGAAGCGACGAGAGCCATCGAAGGGTCATCGAGAAGCCATGCTCTATTATCGCTATCATTTGTTTTAATAGCCAATATTCACTCAGCGGCTTTAAAAGTACACATATTGACAGATAAGGATATTATCGGACACATTCAATAAAAACCTTATTCATAATTACTTGTAACAAACTTCGACACCTCTCGTTTCTCATTTGAAACACGCATATCACGCGTGCAAGTGACTCAAGTAATCGCTCGCACACTCACTTATAACCATGCGATAAAACTATCGGAACTATCCGTCCACACACTCGCTTGCCGCTGCTCGCCAAGTCGTCGACTCGTTTCTAGCTCTACTCGCGTCTCGCTGATCGTCAGCGGTGGGACAAATGCCTTATTCATCAGGAGATCGATGTCGTTTCTCAGACTTAATAAACAACAAAAACAAATCTCTCATAGTCAATCATAATTTATTTTTATTAAAAATTACTTAAGCTTAACTAGACTCGTCTTAATTTGTTACAATTAATATGTGCTTACAGATTTCAACGTCAAGATATTTTGTCAGCACTTCTCTCTAGAATATCAGGTGGTGGGCCTGGCCTCAAGCGGTCTCCCTCCTACGTAGGTAAGCAAACAATCTAATATTTTTAATACTAAAAAAACGATAATAATATTCCGTCCCTCTTGTGGAGGAACTGGCGTTATTAGCTTCAATATAATAGGGAAGATTCTAAGTGATCATGGCTGAAATACTACGACCCAAAAACTAATAATATGAACTCCTATATTATGCTAACCGACGTGAAAATCTCTCATATTGCGATACAGGATTGACGATTAACGTTTTCGTTAGATGGCGCTGTAATCTTTTTGTGTAAATTTATATTTATTCCACATTATAATTTAAATTTCAAGTGAGTGACATTCACATTATATATTTTTGTATAATACGGAAGTGTATATATAAGAACTTTATTTGGATAGACACAGCACACATACCTTAATGCAGTTTTACAGTTGCCAAGTAAGTTACAAAAAAGAAGAACAAAGTTTTTTAGACTTATAACATTTCATCATCATCATCAGCCTATCGCAGTCCACTGCTGGACATAGGCCTCTCCAATTTCACGCCCCTTAGTTCGATCTATGGCTTCTCGCATCCAGCTCCTGCCAGCCGTCTTGCGCAAATCATCGATCCACTAGTCCTCCAGTCCTACACTACGTTTGCCGAGACGCGGTCTCACTCAAGAACTCGTTTACCTCAACGGTAGAAATTATATAGGCTACGTTTAATTAAAATAAACGACTGCAAGTACTTTAAAAAAGAATGGAGCTGATCTCATTCATAAAAGCAAAAATGTTTACGTCGTCTGTCTGTCTGTACAGGACACGCAAAATATTGACAATTTGTTAACAATGTTGTAATTGTTTACAGCTCCTGACCTGGCTTCAGGTATAAGGCGTCACATAGCATCGTGTATCCGATATAAGAAGGGAAACTTCCCGTGTCGCTACATCAACGAGTTCTGCACCTTCTACTTGCCCGCCGGTAACTAGACCCACCATAGATTTGAAATTACTTAAGCATTTAATTTAAACTTTCCGTTTAAAAGTTATGAGAGTTTAAATTTTCTGATACTCTTGTTTTTCATAAAAGAGGTAAAATATGTAAAAATAAAAATTATGAATTCATTATTAAAAAAATCCATAGAACCCGATTTCAAAAACATAATAAGACATTCATGAGATTCAAATCGTAGCTGATAATATCTGATAATAGAAAAACTGTTTCAAATTTAAATCTTAATTTTTTTTAATGCGTACTCATGTCCGTTAAACGATTTTAATAAGTGTTCAGTATACACTTGATTTAGTGGTCTAGTACGTTTAGCAGCAAGGTGGAAGACACGTGATGTGGTTGTGTTCCAGAGATAGAGGAGCTGCCAGCCCCTATCCAGGAGCAGCTGTTCTCGGAGCTGCTGGACCGAGACGCGCAGCAGACCCTCGAGGCAGACCCGCCGCTCATCAATTGGAGCCTTGAGCTCACCGTACGGCTAGGTGCGTGACGTATTATATACTTAGTCTGGCCATAGATACTGTGACAATTAAAAATAAACACAATTTTACTTTTGAATTTGGATGCTGTCATTTTTATACGATTGTTTATTGTGTTTTCTTATTTTCGCGCCAATATATTATAAAAATATGTGATATTGAAATGGTGATAAAGAGAACCGAATCTCTATGATTGCATTACACAAAGCAGGTATGGAGCCAAATACAATTTTAAATATTCACCATACGCTTGGTATTAGTCAAATGTTTGTGTAACGGGCTATTGAAAGGTACAATAGAAACTCTTCTGTTTGTAGCAGAAAAAGATCTGGCCGTCCTCGTAGTGTCCGTACGAAAAAGACGACCAAAGCAGTAAGGGAAAGAATTAGTAGAAATCCAGTCCGAAAGCAAAAGATTAGAAGCCTAGAACCATGTCGCGTATGTTAAAAGATGACTTAGAACTGAACCTGATTCATAGTCATTTCTTAACTGATAATTGAAGAAATAATAGGGTAGTAAAATCAAAACAGCTATTTAAGCGATACGCAAAGGGAAGTCACAGAAATAATTTTGTTTACGGATGAAATTTTTTTTATAATTGAGCAATATGTTAACAAACAAAATGACCGATCTTTGTGCTGAAAGCTCTAAAGAAGCTTCCCAATCAGTCAACTTCCTTCTGTCCTGTTTTCACTAAACGCCATCATAATTTGGAGCCCCTAAAACAGTTCATACGTTTGACAGTGACGAATTTTCCCATGGAAAGAATGTCCAAATATAATAACAAAAATGATATTTTTCTTTGTAACAATATTTATGGCAAATAAGTAAGTATTTAGTCTTTGATATATATTCTCGTTCTCGTTATATAACTTTTAAATCATTGATTTATTTAATTGTACAACATGTCTTGTTCTCACTATATGGTCGTCACAAAATTCAACTATATGGTCGATTGATGATTTTATATGTATTTAATTAAAAACTATATAAATATCTACGAATCATATATTCATGTTTTTATTAATTTATTTATTTATTTTCAATAAATAGCCCATTAATAAGAACTTTAATACAAACTTTTGACCCTTTATTTTGCCCTTTTGGAGTAGAAATCCCATAAATGCTAATAAAAGTATTTATTTATCTTTAATCAAAAGCCTGAAGACAAATTTTCAGGTAACTAATTTAAAAAATAACGCACTTCCAGACTAATCTAAATTTAATATTTCAAACCCTATTATACTCCTTAGGTGTAGAATATCCAGAAACGCTTAAATACGTGTTTTATCATCAGCCTATCGCAGTCCGTTGCTGGACATAGGCTTCACCAATCGTGCACCACTTAGTTCAATCTTCGGCTTCTCGCATCCATCTCCTGCCAGCCGTCTTAGGTAGATCATTATTCCACCTGGCCTGTGGACGTCCTACACTATGTTTGCCGAGATGCGGTCTCCACTCAAGAACCTGTTTACCCCAACCGTTAGCAGTTCTGCGGCTAATATGGCCTGACTACTGTCACTTCAGCTTGCTCATCCTATGGGCTATGTCGATGGCTTTGGTGCTCTGCCGGATCACCTCATTCGTGATGCGATCCCTTAGAGAAACGCCGAGCATAGCTCTCTCCATTACACGCTGAGCGACTTTGAACTTGTGGACCAGCTGTGTCGTAAGTGTCCACGTTTCGGCACCGTAGGCCATGACATGGACGCACTGATTGAAGACTTTCGTCTTTAGGCATTGTTAGGTAGAGGATCAAAAGAGCCAACAACGAAGTTCCGCACGCGCTGCCCGACCCCTGTTTACCTCTTCCTACAAGTTGTTTCTATCTAACTGCAAAGTATGCCCGGCACCGTGTATCGCGGCCGGTTCCGATGTTCATTAAACA
The DNA here is from genome assembly GCA_003709505.1 of Hyphantria cunea. Lineage (NCBI taxonomy): Eukaryota > Metazoa > Arthropoda > Insecta > Lepidoptera > Erebidae > Hyphantria > Hyphantria cunea. The sequence continues at coordinate 159,352 of PKRV01001283.1, read as the reverse complement.
TACGTATCTATTAGCAAGCAAAGTTTCATTTTTTATGACGGACTTCGATACATCTTTTCAACCCCTATGAAATAGGGTAAAATATCCAAAAACGCCCAAATAAATTTCTACTCATTTTTAATCAGTAGTCCAAAAATAAAGTTTCATGATTCCAATTTAAAAAATAACGGATTTTCATACAAACTTTCAATCCCTATTTCACCCCCCGGGGGTAGAATAGCCAAAAACGCTTAAATATAATAGGTACGTACTCATTTTAATCGGTGGCCTAAAAATAAAGATTCACGTTTTGAACTTAAAAATTGGCGGACTTCGAGATAAAATTTCAACCCTTATTTCACCTCCTTAGGGATAGAAATTCCAACGAATTAACGATCCTACTCACAAAATTTCATAACCCTAATAGTGATAGTTTACGCTTGGCGATGATGAATCCGTCAGTGAGTCAGTATAGACTATCCTATCGTCGCCGAGAGTGTGTCGATACGCGTGTCGGGTCGCAGGGTCGAGGCTGTACGCGCTGTGGAACCGGTCGGCGGGCGACTGCCTGCCGGACGCCGTGTGCCAGGCGGCGTACGGCGTGTTCGACCGGCACAACACGCTGCGCGGCGCGCTGGCCGAGTCGCTGGCGGCGGCGCAGCGCGGGCTGTACGCGCGCTGGGCCACGTGGGAGCGGCTGCAGGCGGCGCGCCTGCACTACGCGCCGAGCGAGGCGCAGCTGCGCGCCGAGTGGGCGCGCCTGGCGGCGGCGGCGGCGCGGCCCGGCGCGGCGCTGCAGCAGCTGCACGTGTGGGCGCTGGCGCACGTGCTGCGCCGCCCGCTGCTGGTCTACGGCGAGGACGTGGTGAGCTCGTTCCGCGGCGACGCGCTGGGCTACGCGCGCTTCCGCGGCCTGTACCTGCCGCTGCTGTGCGACGAGCAGCAGTGCAGCAAGGCGCCGCTGGCGCTGGCCTACACGCGCGGCCACTTCTCCGCGCTCGTGCCGCTCGACCCCGCGCCGCCCTACATCCGCCCGGCCGACGCGCCGCCCGCCACCGCCTTCCTGCCGCTCACCGACCTCGACGGGAAGCTGCTGCCCGTGCACTTCCTCACCTGCGAGGAGGTACGCCCACGATCTTCGCTCTCCTCGTTTTATTTGCACACGCAACCCGGGATGAGACTCGCCCTACTCGGCGGAAGTCGTCTTCGGTCTCACAGACCTTGTATTTTAATTTCTACCTCTACCGGTGACAAACATAATCATTCAACTTTGATTTCTTCGATACAAAGTATCGAGTTTATAAATAAGATTCCAAAATTATTTTGTAGGTATCGTACCTTTTTTTTTGCGGGGATGATTTTCCTACCGTATATATTCTCGGTTGAGGAGATCGACGAGGGTGTGTCTGTGGGACTCCCGGAGAGTCGGTCTATCCACTGAAACTCGCAGCAGCGTACCTCGGCAGTCGGGAGAAGCTCCAGCAGCGCTGAAGTACCCCATAAATGCGATACATTCCGAGATCATCACGGATGTCACCCTCATAACTATTCGACGACAGCGACAGCTGAACAGAAATGTGCTCGCGCAGATGTCGGACACGGAGGCGGTGGTGCGGCGCTGGGTGTCGGCGTGCGTGACGGGCGGCGGCGTGCTGGCCGCGCGCCAGGCGCTGCACCCGCGCCCGCTGCTGCAGGCGCAGATGCTGGAGGAGTGGCTCAACCACTACCGCCGCCTCGCGTGAGTACCGCCCCCCCCCCCAGCTCTCCCGCTGTGTCTACTGCGCCGCGCCCGCTGCTGCAGGCGCAGATGCTGGAGGAGTGGCTCAACCACTACCGCCGCCTCGCGTGAGTACCGCCCCCACCCACAGCTCTCCCGCTGTGTCTACTGCGCCGCGCCCGCTGCTGCAGGCGCAGATGCTGGAGGAGTGGCTCAACCACTACCGCCGCCTCGCGTGAGTACCGCCCCCACCCACAGCTCTCCCGCTGTGTCTACTGCGCCGCGCCCGCTGCTGCACAAGCAGATGCTGGAGGAGTGGCTCAACCACTACCGCCGCCTCGCGTGAGTACCGCCCCCACCCAAAGCTCCCTACTTCGATTCTCTACGAATGGTTATGCTGCTTTTGAATACTGCGCGTATTAGTTCAAGAAATTTGATTTTGACGTCGCCGAAATACCGATCCAGTCCAAGGTAAGATCAAAGAGTGACCATCAGACATTTACCTGATATTGCGTAGATGAAACTGGTCATTCGCGTTTAGTAAAATGCACAATATAGTTTATTGGAAATTCGTCGTTTGTAAGTAAGACTAACGTAATAATTGTAAGTTTCCCTTCGGCAGGCAACAGACCCGCGGGCCGTTCCCGCCGCGGCTGCAGGGCCCCGGCATCGAGTTCTCCAGCGATGCTGACACCGACGAAGAATAGCCCCCCTCGCCCCTCGCCTCACTCCTCACAGTGTTCGCGCCCTCGCCACCCCCCCACACTAGACCATTGACTCGCCAAATTATTAGTTAGTGCTTGCTTAGAATTTTCGAGTTATCTATAAAATTGACAAATATATTGGCACGATTGTAGTACTGAAGAAGTCTAACGAGGTGGTCGAGGCGTTAACGGGGGCCCCGGCGAGCGGTGACAGCTAGTTCAATTAATTACTTTATCACGTATCGAAATGCACTAATAACATTAAGTGGTGTTCGCTGATTCATTGTGAAGTTTTCGATTTACGGTTGGTTTATTTGTAATATAATTAATATTTCGGTGAGCCGTAGGTAATCTGTCTTATGTATGATACCGTTTGTTAGATCGTTGTAAACGGTATCGAATAGTAAGACGTATATGTGATATTTAAACATAGGCATCGAGCCGCACGATGGCGCAATAAGTAGAGCCTAGGTACAGAGCGGGCGCGGGGCCCCGGCGCAATAAGTAGAGCCTCGGTACAGTGCGGGCGCGGGGCCCCGGCGCAATAAGTAGAGCCTAGGTACAGAGCGGGCGCGGGGCCCCAGCGCACTAAGTAGAGCCTCGGTACAGTGCGGGCGCGGGGCCCCGGCGCAATGCGGCGGGCGGACGCTGTCGTTGTATATTATTTTAATATTTAACTTCGGTCTGGGGCCCCGCGTGTAGCTTACGCTAAGGTTCAATATTCTCAGTCGTACAAAAGTAATTAAGACTGCCGAGCGTCGACGTGCTATCATTTTTACAGTGGTACAGTGTTAGCAACGCTAAAATTATTCTAAAGAGTTATATTACACCTACTTTTGTAATTTGCTTTTACGTGAGAGAGATAACGCGGTAATGTATGTACTTTTGCTCGGCCGCGGTTTGGCGGATGGCCCTGGGGCCCCGGGGCCCGGTCCGGAGGGAACGTTAACGACACTGACGATTTAAATTTTCTTAAAAAGCTTTGAATTTATTAACATTTAGCAGTAGTTGGCGCGGTTCGTGTCGTGAATGTTTGCGGGGCCGCCGCCCTACTGAGCGGCGACACGTTTATGTTAAATACATCGTATTATATACACTATTATGATTTATTACTTATTATCACTCTCCCCCTCGATACAAAAGATTGTACTAGGGGGAAATGATGTTTGTAAATTCGATATTTAATATCATAGTTCACTAGAGCCACGCGACTCCCGACCAGTTCCACCTCGCCTAGTGCACTTGTGTACCTCATAGGGACCACTCTGGGAATATGCTCTCTATATGGACTCGTTACCCAACCGCTCGCTTGTAATGTGAACACCGGGTTTATCGCTGAGCTCCACTCGAAGTTCTCTCGCTCGCCGTCCTCGAGTGGTTCACGTGCGATGAGGTTGCGTCGGCGACACACGGCCGAACAACGCAGCCAGCCGGCCTTAGACGTGGTGTCGGGCGGGTCTAGTGGAATGTGACCTTTAAGCTTGCCGTTGCTACCTTAAAACGCGCCTTAAATGTTTCGGAAGCGATGACGGCGCCTGTCGAGCGAGTCGTCGTCGTTAAATGTAAAATACAAAATATGAGCTGAAACTGAAAGAAAATATGTAATAAAGGGATAAACGAAGAGTCTATTAAATTAACAACAATGTACAGAGAGTATAAGGTTCTAATATTTATATTATCATAGTTTTCGGTTGTAAATAAAATAAATTGGTTTAAAGTAATAATTTAGTTGTATTGGTTCACGTCCGCTTCGCGCGCCGCCCGAGCGAGCGCTTGCGACCTCCGCGCTATTTCATCTGATAGACACCAGTTTCGTTATTTTCGTCCAAATCTGTAAATAAGTTAATGGGTACATTACATTCGTCACAGAGTCGCTATATTCGAGCTAATTTTGTTAACAGTCACGTAACGTGTAATGTACCTAGACCTACTAATTTTTAATCAATAAAGCACTTATTTTATGAAGCTGTTCGAAAGTTATTTTTGTTTTATTTTTTCAACCCTTCAGTGCCGGAACTCTTGGTCCCTGAGGCTGCAGTTATTGTGAGAAACGACTTACCACTGGTCTGTGAAATTATTATGTTTTAACTTGTTAGATGTTGTTTTATACATCGAAAAGTAGTCGGATAATACCCCGCACACAATAAGTGTATCGCTTTATCTATAACTGAGTAATACTTGTCACTGAATAAGTGAGCTATATTTGGAATTTAAAAAAGTTTATTTTGAAATTATATAGTTATTATATATACAACTAAATTGTTCTACTAGTCGATATCGGACACGGCGGCCAGTCCCAACGGACACCAGTCAACTACACAGGAGATATTATAGAACAAGTGCGTGCGCAATCACTGGTACGCTCTCTGTTCCTTCACTCTCATAATTCGGGGACGGTTATCCGACATGACCCGGGAGAAATCAGGTGCAGGACTGACGTCTTTATGTGTTCTTAGAGGTACGGGGGCGAGTTTTAACTCGCAACTTCCAAACCCTGAGCTGCTATTTAGCATGCCTATAATCAGAAAAACTCAATAACACTTCTTGGCACGACCCGGAGCTAGAACCCGAGACTTCATAATCAGCATTCGTTTACGCCAAACTGTCAAATAACGAGGCAGTCAATATACACAATACTTACACTATAAATTGTGAGAATATACCTATAACACCTGAATAAATACAGAAAGTTACTGTGACCTACTTACACGATTACACGATTTTGGTCTTGGTCTTGGATGTTAAAAATGTAACATTGCAACATAATGTGTGAGGCGCCAGAGAAATTTAGTTACAGCTCTACCTTATTCTGAGACTAAATTAACTGTTGGAGTGAAGCAAACAATAGCCTGCAGTTTCAGAGATGTCAAAGGAAAGCAACGAGGAGAAGGTGTTTCCGTGACGTTACTATATATAACTTTTTATTTTACCTCCACTTTTCTTCCTTATAAGCTCCATGTTGTCTGTCATGATTCACATAATAAAGCTACATGCTAGATAAATTGACATCCTGAACATCACGGATGGATGGACTGTATGGTATGAAAGTGAAAGGCCGAGGATCGGGATACATAAAAAGAGTTACTACTAGTGGGCTAACTAATTAATTAAAAGAATCACGCAAGTTCCACAGTTAATTAATTTATCGATAGTTTGAAAATAACATTTTCAAAGTAGCTGTATAGTGATATATATATATATATATGGTAGTGACCTTGAGCAAAAAATTTATTTGCCAAATATTACAAATGGAAACGCTATCTCCACCGAGATAAGCTACAAGTTTTACATATTATGTCATTATCAGGTACTGCACCACCTGTGGCTCCACATGTAATGTAATTTACAGTTGCAATATTATTGGGTCATACAGGCATGTCGAGTATACAATTATTGTAGAGTATAATCTTATAATGCACTTTATAAAGATTCCATGGCCTAACGCAACATACGCGTAGAGCGAAATATACTTCAGAACGCTACCAAATAGTCAAGTTTCTAATTTCTAAACGTGCGCGCGCTATCTGTCTGACAGCTGCAAGACCAGTGGGAGCTTTGCGTTGCGAGACCTGCCCAGTTTTTATTTTATTTCTTAAAACAATTATAAGTTTTATGTTAGAATAATAAGGAAATAGTGTCTGTGTCATAATAGTGTAATTGTGATGATGAAAAAATAATTTAATGAGTAAATCTTCGTTGGATCTTAAGCCTAGCGAGCGACCGTAACAAAATGGGTGAGTACGCCGGCTATTTATTCGTTTTAGTTTTATTTTGTCGCTTCTGTATAATACAGCTAATGTGTGAAACAACTTTTTCCAGATGTCGTTACCGTTTCTTTATTGCGTTAGTCTAATAAGAATCTACAGTATTTGACGATCACTTGTTTATTGGTGAAAATATCGATTTTTCTCATGCGTCGGTTTTTTTCGATAGAAAGGTTCAAAATAAATGTTTTTTGTGGATAAGGTAGCGTTTCTTATTGGAATTCGTGTTCAATTAGCTGCTTATGATCAGACCTTCATTCATTAATGTAACAATAAAACATTTTAAAGTGTAGGAACCATAGGTTGGTATCGAGACTCGTCTCGTCTCGTCGTAATTAAAAAATATTAAGTATAAGTTACACAGCAGTGGTAGTTACGCAAGAAGGTGTGAAATATTTAGCGAAGGCCTGTGAGGCGGCAAGTGATTACGGTATGCGGCGGCGCTAATCGCCGTGTCCTTGCCAGCTACTAATGACTACTTTTTGTTATGCTAAATCAAAAATTTATATTTTCGTTTGTGGCACTTCTTCAAGCAAACTCCTGAAGCGATCATCATGAAATCACGAAAATACGTTGTCAGTTGTAGTACAGGTAGGTGCAGAGGGAGGTCCTTTTCTTCTACAAAATTACAAATATTGGGAATAGGCAGTTAGTACTTAAACTGTAGAGTATGACACGAACTTTTTACAGAACTTCTTGAAGCTTTGTTTGCTGGCTCTATCCATATACCAGATGTGAGTCCTGTTTTATTTCTGTAGAACCAAATTATGTATTGTGAATCTCAATATATTTAACTGTATATTTTTATAGGTTTCTGTAAGGCTCATAATTATATACAGATGAGTTTGCCAATTGCCATCACTGTTTAAGAATAGAAATGGTCTTGAATCACAAATTAATAAAAATGAGTAGCTGCTGATTATTTTACCTCTTGTACATATCAATAATGAATTCTATATTGGTATGTATGAGGTGGCTCAAACTGTTATTGTAGTATAATTCTTGCATACACTTGCATAGCATTAGGTATTTGTATTCATAAATTGATAGCTGTAAATTATGTATATTATGAGATCTCTGTTCTATGTGGCTTCATCTGTGTCCTACTATTGAGGAAGCTGTAGCTTGAAATATCACCATTATACTTAAATGTTTGTAATCAGCATGCCTACACATTGTTTATTATCAGAGCTTGTCAGATAAAAGCAGTGAAACTATATCAGCGCATTCTTAGTTCATTAATCAGCTGGTTTTTCCTGAATGGTTGTTTAGACTCTTATTGATCCTATATGCTGTCTGCCTATCTAAGACAGAGGTTCTAAGAAATATGTTGTTTATCTGTATATTTCTTGAGTAATTAATGCCACTAGTTCTTATTGATACCTAATTTTTATTATCATTTAATACACAATACTAGAAAAAATCCTTGTCAACACACTCTTACTTTCCTAGCATATAAATAAATATTGAATAAGAATATTGTGTGGCAAGTTTAGCTCGATGACTTCTATAACCTTTCTGTTAAAGTATTTGATAACATGTGACCTACTCCATTCTATAATCTAATTATCAAAAGTATGACCAAATTAAATTTACTAAAAAGTGCTACATACTAGCGTAAAAGCTACCCTATATACACATTTTTTGATAATTAAATAAGAGAGATTATTAAATAAAATGTTTACAACATTATCTGTGTAATAATCTCTGATCTTATGATCTCTGTATTACCCCTAAAGATCATAGCTTTTCATTTAATACTCAAAATTATCATTGTTTCCCAATTAATAATACAAAAAGAATCATTCAAGATTGACTTATAGTTGCAGAGATTTACGTGTATAAAACAAACACAAAAATTGTAGCTTTGTTATCTTAGTATAGATTTGTAAGTCATTAATTCATATTTAATAAGAATGGCGTGACTTTTATATGAATAAGAATCGAAATCGGACGACAGCGAGGGGAGCGGGAGCTATCCAATTTGTTGTGTTCATGTGTTATTGATTGGTAGTACGTAAGTGTTACGCACACATATGTTATTTAATTATAATTATTCATTTGGGCACTAGTATGTAGTGGAAAATGAGCCGATGATTTTAGAAAGTGGCTGGCGGCCGAATGATGCAGATTACCAAGCCGGGAAACCTTCTTTCCAATGATGTATAAGCATCACTAGGTTTCTACCAGCTTTCGACAGTTGTCGTGAACGTAAAGATAAATTAAGTTTAACACTATTAAATTCATGCTGTAGATAAAAAAAGCATCTATCAAACACCCCTACGTTCCTTTAACAGCTGTAGTGTATCTATTTATACTCTTAGGTGTAAGTCTACTGCAGTCTAAGCGGTCGAATACCCCTCGATATTTTTAGTATACATGCCATCTGTCGTACCTAAAAAATAGATGTTCCTTTATACGAAACACGCCAAGTAATGCCGAGACACTTTATCGTCGGCTATTAGTTACGCTTCAAATTCTTTGTATAAGCGAACCCGATAGAGTTAGTTCAAGAGCTTTTATAATAAATGTAATCTGTCAATGTACAAAGGTGTGCTACGTGGGGTTGGGGCCGCGACAGACGACCTAACATTTGATGCGAAAATGTTGCAATTTGTCAAATACTCATTTTTATTAATTAAATACTTATAACGGTGCGGTGAATCCCCGAAGTCAGGATAAAGACTTATGAAAGTACATCATCGATATCTCAGTCGATTTGCAGCGCACCCCAGTCAAACCCCGAATCTACGTTACGTAGTCGTTGATATTAATCACCTTCACTATGCTATAATTAGGAAAACTCTGAAGTCGATTTACATCTATACCCCTAACGATTTTTTTTTATAATTATTTAAGGCTAGGATTATACCAGGCCACGCCTCAACAGACAAAGAGAATAGGGAACACCGGAGACCAGGAGCACAAGTGTGTAGCTGTCTGTAGGCAGTGTTGGGTGCACCGCCGAAGTAGGTCAGTAAGGTAATTAAAGTTCGTTACTGCCGTTGTCCGCAGAGAGAAGCGATATGCATGTCTCACAGATTATCTGTGATATATGGTAGATATTATTAATTTCGAAGTGTCTGGTTATATCCGTAGCCGTGTTTGTGACGGGCTGTGCGATATTGACTCCCCATAGATGTTTGAGAGCACTCACTCCCCACATACATTGAAGCGTGTTGTTAGGATGTTTGACTATGACTTGTCTAAGTTTGTACTTGTGATCGATCGTTCGTAGGGGAAATAGAGCCAAGTCAAAGGAAGTTTGCCAAGCGCTTGCGAAATATTTACACATTTCTGTAGATAAATCGCGAGTACTTGGCACACGTTAGAAAGGCTCACTAGTAAGTCTCTTGCCAAATCTTAAAACAAACGGTTGTAGCTATCTATAAGCATGGGAGATTCCCCCTTTTTAGGAAGCACAGCACCGCCCGCTTCAGACAATTTGTTTCTCCCAAGTCCATTTACTGTTTATACGTGAACTTGTTAGGCCTGTTAAGCTTTAGAACTTCCTTTTATATATGTTGTGACTACTACGTGTAAGTATTTAGCGTATCGACCGTTTATGTGGTGGGAAGGGGTCTAAAATAACATTATTACAATGAACTTGCTGAGCCCCGCGGTGTTACCCGCGTTTGTTGTTATTACTGCGGGCAACGCTGCGGGGCAAAGATAATCTAAAAAAGTAGCCTAAGTGACTCCTCATATCATCAGCTATTTGCAAGTGAAAGTTCCGTCAAAATCGATCCAGATGTTCCAGAGATTACACGGAACAAACAGACAGACAAAAATCGTAATGCTAATGTTAAAAAATATATATTTCGGGTATGTACCATGCGTACATATCCCATGTTATACATATTGTGTGATTGTTCCTGTTGGACCATTATAAATAAATAATAAATATGTTCAGACATTTTGAACACACAACGCCATCTAGTCACAAACTAAGCAAAGCTTGTGTACTATGGGTACTAGATAACTGATATTAATACTTATATACTTTTTTTTTAAATACATACATATTATACATAGAAAACACCCAAACTCCGAAACAAATATTTGCAGATCATACAAACATTTGGTCCGACTCAGGCATCGAACCCGAGACCTCTAGCACAGCAGTGGCATTCGCTACCACTGAGCCACAGTCTTACTATGCATATACAATAAAGATAAATAAATAAATAAATGTATATGCATTTAGTAAATAGCCGCTATAGTGATATTACAAACAGACTATTTATTTGCATAGATATATTTGGGAATCGTGCTTCATAATATATTTTACACTCTAGATATACTATTTTATGCTGTTGATGGGCTTCTCGTTCATGTAGTGAGTGATATTAGTAAGTGCCTACGGTAATCTCAAGGGACTACTTCACACTTATTTTCTTTAAAGAGGAAAAGCTCTGGTTTATCATCTCACAAGTTCCACGCAGTAGGTACTGCTATAGGGTTACGTGGACGGGCCAGCGTCGTTGCTCTAGTGTCGGTTCGCAGGGCTGGTGACCGGTGGAGCGGCGCGCCCGCGCCGGTGTCCGGTTGCGGTGTCGCGGGATCGCATGCTCCACCGCTTGCTCCGGTTACACTGTACACTTGTCGACACAAGCGTTACTAGATAAGAAGGGGCAATTTGTTATCAATGTAGTCAGTCATCTACAAAACTACTGTAGTCCAGAGGGACTAGTTATTTGACGAAAACTCTTCAAATGTAACAAACCCATATTTGCACGCCCTACATCGCCCAGTTAATATTTTTACACCGAAGTATATCTTCTCAACAGCAATAGGCATGATGACAGTAGTCAAGAACCACTACAATTATGTAATTATCTGATGAAATCTGGTACATAGAGTATAAAAATCGTTTTTGTTTTCATATTTTGATCGAGACTAATTGTTAACCGTCTTGCGCGAAGACTCGACGAATACCAGCCACCGGAGGAGGCTGGGTTTCGGCGCGGATATGGCACCATAGACCACATCCACACAGTGCTGCAGATAATACAGAAGACCGAAGAGTATAATCAGCCCCTGTGTCTAGCATTTGTGGACTATGAAAAGGCCTTTGACTCGATTGAGATCTGGTCTGTTCTGGAGTCCCTGCAGCGTTGCCAAGTAGATTAGCGGTACGTCCGAGTG
>PKRV01001283.1:0-147370 GCA_003709505.1 Hyphantria cunea | reverse complement strand
ACCAGGGTCATCGATGTAGCCCACAGGATTAGCAAGCTGAAGTGGCAGTGGGCTGGCCACATTTGCCGAAGAACCGATAACCGTTGGGGTAAACGAGTTCTTGAGTGGAGACCGCGTCTCGGCAAACGTAGTGTAGGACGTCCACAAGCCAGGTGGAGCGATGATTTGCGCAAGACGGCTGGCAGGAGCTGGATGCGAGAAGCCATAGATCGAACTAAGTGGCGTGAAATTGGAGAGGCCTATGTCCAGCAGTGGACTGCGATAGGCTGATGATGATGATAACAATAATAAAACTACAAAATACAGCATTCCGCCAAGTTAAATTGAGCACCGATCAGAGCGAGTTACGTCACTTTTGTATAAAGCTCACTTTGTTCGGATATAATCGACGACCACTTTACTGTTTTAGGAGCTATAATTGACACTGGTTGACAAATAGTGACGTCGCATCTTACACAAACAGACGCCATGAGATCAAAGCGCAGTTACCAATTTAAATCGCAATTTTTTCCTCCTAAAATTTTATTTTTTGTGGAAATATAACAGTTTTTGACAATAGGTGATACTTCCGAACATCATAAAACAGATTTTCAAAATGAGTCATCATGCCTATTCGTGAAAATAATCATTGTTAATAGACTGCCGGTGTACTAATCCGCAACCCGCATACGGATTATATGGAACGAGAGAATATTTTCGCATGTGTAATTTACATACTGTTCTGTTCTGTTATATTGTCGTATTTGAATAATTATACCTATACCGAAATGTGTTATATTTTTAGTAGTGTTGTTGTGTTTTATCATACTTTCAAGGATATCTTGGAATTTTTGGATAATGATAATGATGACAGTAGCACCGACGCGATGGTTGCGTAGTTCAGCGTGTTTATGTACATCTGAATATCATTAGGATGCCCTAATTAGCCTTCATTATATTTGAATGATAACGGAGCCCCGCCGTACGAAAACAACTAGGCGAAGCTAGTGTAAAAAAGTAGCCTAAGTTAATTCTTATATTATCATTTATTTACCACTGACTGTTCCGTCGAAATTAGTCAAGCCATTCTAGAGATTGCCGGAGTAAATAGCCAATATTAAAAAAAAAACTGTTAAGTTCTGTATATATTACAGTTTCAAATGCATTTAGTGCAAAGCTGTTGAATTGTAATTACAAACAAACAATTCTATTTTATTTATTTGTATAATAATCATAAAATTTTATTGTATCAAGTAATTTGTTTAGTACCGCAGTGTACAGAATCTTCTTTTAAGCAAATAATGCCTATAGAAAAAGGCTCTGCTCGTCCACATTGAACATAACTAGACAATTAATATCATAATTTTTTTTGAGTAATCCTAAACAATACTAATATGTACCTAATAATCGCTTGCATTTGTGTGCTCTGTTTCACTCACACCCACTCAATTTCTCTCTCTGTCTCTCTGTGAGTGTATAGATAAATTCGTCTCAAAAAACTATTCCAGTTCAAGTTAATAATTTGTCTAAGATTGTACGGAAGGACGGCCTTTCCACGAGCGCTTTCCTAAATCGTTAAGAAAGTGTGTCCACTGTTACAGTTCAGGTATTGTGTTCCACCTTGAAATCGTTTAGAACTAATTAACAAGTGCTCGTAGCTGGCTATGCTTATCTGGATATACATATAGCAGTTTGTATAGAACCATCAGTGCTGCTGTAACTTTAGAGCCTGATATTCATACGTCGTACGTGTGAGGTCTAAGTTCTGCAGCGTCAGATATCAGCGTCTTCTGTTATACCTCCAAATCATCATGAGAACCTCCATCTGACAAATAACTCTGCATCATTAAGATACTATGTGTAAAACTCTTCATGAAGCAATCGGTCTCTTTTGGGATCAAAATACGTTTTTGTCATTTTTATAGTATAACCTATCAAGTGGAAGGAGTCTCAAATATATATATATATATATATCTTTATTTTTAGCTTTTATTGCACCTGTCCCGATGTTTGTCTGTAATCAAATCTTGCAAGGTAAATTTGATCCACTACCCGATTTCCGATTGAGCTGAAATTTGAAGTATACCTTTAGTTCTCATGAAAAAGCAATTATATATAATCGTTATTATTATTAATCTAAAATGGCCGCCGTAACATAATGACGGCTCACATATTTCGGAAGATCTCGCCCGAATATGGGTATCGAATAAAAGGGCTTAAAGTTTTTTAATAAAAAAATATTAGAAATAATGAATAAAAATAAAATAGCAGTAATAAAAACTTGTTTTCTTAAAAAGTTTTGAAATAAATCACTTGTTTAATTTTGAGAATGTCCTTGAATGAAGAGATGCATAGTCGTATATATTTGTTGTATGCAACACTCTTCGTGATAGTTCAACGCGCACTCACCAATTTTTCGGAAAAAAACGCGATCGGCAGTGAATTAGACAAATTCTTAATTATCATTACTACTAATATCTGAGAAATTATTTTGTTCATGGAATATGAGAAATCATTAATTATAGAACAGATGCTAAATTAAAACGTATACGCAAACTCTTAAACCCGAAGTAGTTAATAAGAAAACAGTTGTTGGATCATACATCATTGAAGAACAATCATATTTTATTAATTTATCGAGTGATTAGCTTATAAGTTTTATTAATGTGTGGTGCAACTTCACTTGTTGCCACATTATGGATAGCTATTTCCAGAATTATACTTTGTAGTAGAATCTGTGACTGCCTTATCGCTGGTTGATAAATAGTGAAGTAAAAGATTTTCTCGGCCATTTGAGGTAACATTAAAACAGTTGATATTGCACAGACCATTTTGTCCTAAGAATATACTGCAATATCCTGACTAGACGTGTTCATATCGCAATCATAGCCACGATTGAGATCTGAGTCCAAGGAGAAACCATTTACTCGGTAGCCTCGGGGAAGGACTAAATTGTTCCTATCATTACATGCCGCGTGATTATATGCTATGTGTATGTTTTGCGAATTTTAACACGTGATTACGTAACTGTATCATAGTGCAGCGCTAAGCGCACTCGTATGTGCGTGTTACGTCTGTGTCGTAAGGGCATCGCGTTTGCCTCGTCGATGTGCTGTCATTTGGTCTCATCTTTTGTTTCGTTTCGGTTTTGCACCAGTTTGTATTCAAACAAGTTTGTGTTGTTGCAGTTGCTTTTAATCGTTCACTTTTACTTTCGACTTGGCCCGAGACATGTTTAGCCTCCGTGAATTTATAGCTCATAATGACGATGAGTCAGATGGCGGGAGCCGTTTAATTATGAATTTCAATAAGTAGGTGAAGGCGAACCGGCCGCACAGCCGCGCTGCACCGGGCCGTTTACGTAAAGCCTACGCTCGTATGTTACCGGTTGTCGATTGTGGCAGAATCGCTTTATTAGTAACGTAACAATCGAAATGAGAACGTTGCAATAACGTACCTACCTTCCATACTACTACAATAGCCGTATTTATGTCACAGATTTCATCTCTACCTGTTTGAAACACCAAAAAACGAGTGTGAAACAGTGTCTGCGCATCCTCACTCAGTCGGCGAAGTGAGTGAGGATACCGGAGGCCCATAATCCCACCCTTCCCCTCATCCCCCTCTCCATCCCCCAAGGCCGGCAACGCACTTGTGACGCCGCTGAAGTTATGGGTGTCCATGGGCGGCGGTAACCGCTTACCATCAGGCGATACGTCTGTTCGTTTGCCTCCGATTCCACAAAAAAAAAACAAAATACGCTTAATCTAAAGGAATTCCAAAGCCACTAATATGATCATGCCAGTAGAGTATAGTTTCATATATACGACAAGACTGTATTTTGATACTCATTACAAAATAAATCAGTCAGACTTGTTTGAAACTTCCTTAATATTATCGGCCACGTAAAAGTCATACTATACACCCATTATTTCTTACGCAACGTACCAAGAGCGTGAGGTAAGAGGAAACCGCGAAACGTGGCTGCCGAATTAACTTGTACGTATACCTATAGTTCACGTTACGAGCTAACCGAATGGCCAACTAATTTACTTTCCAGTTCGCACGCGACGTGTCACTCGTGTTCTGATACTGTTTTTCATGTCTTCTTGAATCCCAGTATAGATCCGGTTACGGAACGAAATTATTAATGGTCTTATAACCTTCGTCAAAGCCTTTAACTGTTTACTGCCGGAATAGGTATCTTCTTAGAAAGAAGGTTTCGGCCTACTTTTACCTCGTTAGTCAGGCGGGTTGGGCTATTTCAAGTCTTTCTTCACTTTGCAGAGGTATTGTGCTTTATTTGCTCCCTTAGCTGTCTTTTACGACACCCACGAGCGGAATAAGGATGACACTCCATATTCTTATGTCGTCACCACAGTTATAACCAAGTGTTAAAAATCAAACAAAGGTAATCAACCGATATACCTGTGAAAACGTTCCATAATTATATTTCACTTAGTGTTAGAGACCATGACACTTAGTGAATTTGTAATGAGAATTTATTTAGGTATATATACTAGGTTAGACGAAATTCAGATAAAACCGGTTGAGCTAGTAGCCGACCCCAAGTAATATTGGGAATATAAAGGCTAGGCAGGTGATGATGGCGGAGATTTATTTTTTTATTACATACTGGCTAAGCATGTGTATGTATATATAAATATGTGTACAACTTAAACGTACCTAGTAGAAATAGTCTCTGTTGTGTCGGACTCATCCTAAGAATGTATATTCGGAGATCTATTTACAAGTCTCGCTCTCGTCTTTTTGGTGCCGTACTACTAGCAGACAGTGATACCTTTCACATGGACAATTACCACACCACCTAGCATGCCTGTTTCGAAACTATGTCCATATTAAGGCTGCTCTACAATAGCGTTCTTCTTTCAATTAAGCAACGTGACTCCGCACGTATTCGCAATGATCTCACCTCAAATATTTTAATCGTCAAAGCCTGTTGAGTAGGATGTCTTAGAAAAATGTACATATAGGTATAATTTTATACATTTTAACGCACTCGGGTTTACTGTAGTTTTTAAAAACCACTTGTTATGTAAAAGTAAGTACGTACATACTCGGGCAGCTAACAACCTTACGGCTCACAAAAGTGGTAGTTTTTGACCGTCAGCATGTAACGTGCACGCACGCGATGCCGACTTTCTATCAAATTCATTGTCAATTAGGGAGGTTTTTTTCTAATTATAAGTAAACCTGTTCCTGTCAATTTTTAAAAAATGATCTCGGATGTCATTGGGTTGCCTTTTGGGAGGCCTTCGTTCAGCAGTGGACGGCAATGGGCTAAAAAAAAGCATTATTATTTCATATGAATACTGTATTATTAACGTTTACAGGAACTCTAAAATAGTAGAAGTTATTTCATCTTGTTCTCTCTTAAGTTGCATAGTTTTAATACCATATTAATAACACAGTGGGTTGTTCTGAAGTGAAACGAAGTACATGCTCTCATATCGCAGCAGTGATCCACATGTTTTTACAAACGTAACACGATTGGCTGTTTGGCAATCAGCAACAAACTATAACATGTGCATGATAAGATAACCTGCGCTCGCAGCGATATGTGGACCGATTTGTGATGTCTGAAGGCCTATGTGTATTACATACACGGCATTGTTTATACTACTGAACGCTACGATCGTAGAAAAGTTGCCATGTATGTACAGTTACCGAAAATATGGGAAAATCTCATAGCATTAACACGTCCCTGGTAGGGCACGGTTTGAATTGATTTATTATTAGTTTTAGTTTCAATTAATTATCTGTGCAAGCGTGAAATTTCTTTTTATTTATAAAATATTGGGCGTAACAACGATCTCGGTACAAACAAAACTTCCACGAGATAATTGCGTTTAACGGTGATATAAATTGGCTCGTAAAGGCTGTTTGTATACAGCGGCTAAGATTTATACTTACTCGAAGAAATGTCGCCGCCATGAGCTTGTTAATCGTAAAAATTGTACAAAGATTTTTATAGATGTAGTAAAAGTTAGATCAATATCCACCCCAGAAGAATATTGTCACCGAAAGTCCTGAATTTCGGTGTCGCCAATCCTTAAACGATATTTATATTCATCCTGCGCCATGCCTGGCAAAATCTGTGAACGTGTACTCTATAGAGCTGCTACTGTCAACTATGCTGATATCTTATGTTGTGTTAAAGGTCCCTCTCAGAAACATCATCCGACACCATACGTAACGATTCAACAGAAGTTTTAGAACGGTTATGGGAGTCTGCAGTGAATATTTTTTTTATTTTGGATTTAGCGTCGACTGAGTTGACAGTTACAAGTATACTGGCATTAGGCATTAGGGTGTAGGTACGTAGGATATGGTGCAAATGCACATTGTCACGTGGACCAACATTGTGAGGGCGACGGAACGAAATGTCCCGGAACATAGGTCGGTGCTCCCGGAAACGTACCGTATATAGCGCGTCGCGGCGCCGACACGCCGACCCTACAGTCCCGACACTTTCGTACTTTGAACATTTAGGAGCCGGTACATCGGCATGCATTTTGCTGTTAATAACAATGAACAATGCGATGCCTCACATTGCTATTGCCGTTGTAGTTAGGCACTTAGACAATTTATGATATTTTGTTTTATCGAGTGTCTTTATGTTTACATCATGAAAAGCTTAAAAGTTATAGTTATATTAGTTTTATTTCTATGTTAGCGTCTCACATTGAGAACTGGCCAGACACTTGTTCTTAAGACTCAAAGCGGCTATTAAAATATATGTATACGAAATTGTAAATCACCAAGTAGGTGGTTCTGACTCAAAGCTCCTCACGTATTGAGTACTTGGCAAATGGAGATGAGGTTGTTTCACAACTGTTTCAAAACCTACTTACCTATTGAATGTTAAGCGCCAACGTCATAAGTTTGTACTATACTTGAACTGAAACCAAACTCCTCAAATAATTGCGAAGGCGGAGAGAACACAAAGGTAAACGTGATTAGCAAACATCTCTATATTTCAAAGTGTAAAAAATTTTCTTTGAACTTTAATACTTTGAATATTATTGAGGCGTTCATAGCTCAGTTGCACTCGGTGATTGGAAACAATCACCAGGGTAAGCAACGACGGCGCGGTCAGTATCTGGATGGGTGGTCGCTGGTGGCATGTTACCAAGAGCGTCTCCGTGATTCGGAGGTCACGTTAAGCAGTCGATCCCGGTTGTTATCGTAGGATAACAGTCGTGAAGCCTAGTTTGAGGCGTTTGGGCGGTTTAAAAAATCCAACGGTAAGATTACGTAGCCTCAACGTTGTCTTGCTAGTCCCCAACCCGCTCGTGGGGACGTATGGCCTCAACCCTCTCCTGAGTGGAGATCCGAGCCCAGCAGTATGGGTTGTTGATGATTGATTTAGTTTTCACTTCTACCGGCAGTCCCAGAAACTGCCTCGCATTTTTTTATTGTAGTTTCATCACTCACTGACAATTTGAATGAACATTTGGTGTACTGAAGACGGCTGTTGTTTGTATGTTTTCTATTCGAACGCGCATTACGGGAAAACAGCCGGAACGACTTAGATGAAACTTTTTAGTTTGACTAAGGTCAGAATTAAGATTTTAGGTACTTTTTAACAGACTGCACAAAGAGGCATACTACTATTTTATTGTAATGATGATGATAGTTTATGATATTTCATGTCCACATTGTTAAAATTTCAATCCGATGTCAGTTTCATTACCAGCGACCAAAAATCTTAAAAATGATACCCATTTTGCTTTAAAGACTTTGTTGCCCCTTTTTAACCTTTAGAGGGTTCTTTCTTTGTCCACCCCTCTTCCCAGTTTATCTGGGGTCGGGTCTTCTTGAAGGTCTGCGCCACAGAACTCTGTTTTGGGTTGTCCGTGTGCTCAGATTCTCTTGCTGGATATCAATCTGCATATTAGACCACCAGGTAGCGGGTGGTCTTCCTCTTCCTCGTGGGCGGTCAGGGATACTTAGGGCCTTTTTGACGGAGTGCTCGTCACTTCGTCTGATTATGTGGCCGTACAAGCGCCTTCGGCTTTCTTTCAACATTTCAGCCATTAATAATTGGCGGACTCCTTTTCTGCCTCAGATCTGTGTACTCCAGTTTCTAATGCATTCAAATATGTTGTCACAATTCATTAGGCACGTTGTTCTTATCATATAATTAGTAATTGTTAGAACAATCTCTCCATTCTGAACGTCTTTTTTATTTGAAAGTTTCATCAATGGCTTTCCGTTTACTACTGAAGCAACAAACTGTATTTTACACATGATTGATTGCGTCAATAATGCCATATCTATTTTGAATCCGGCAACGTATAAATATATTATCTGCTAAAAGTAATGTAGATTAGCCTATCTTTGCCCTATTGGTTGGTGAATCAAGTTATCTTTATTATTTCGCTTGAAATATTCTTAATGTATTCTCTAATAAGAATAATGTAGTACCTTATGGATGGTCACTACTTTTGCGTTAACATCCCGCCATGTTAAGTCATAATTTATATATGTAATAAAACCATATAAGCTTATAGTTCATGCACTGAGACGCTTATATGTTATGGCAAAATATTATTTTTGTACAAATATTTACAATAAAAAAAAATCTATCACAATTACCTTATATATAAATAATGTCAACAAAATAATATCCAAAATTTTACTAAAAAGGCAGTATTTTCAATGAAATGACCATGGCTTATCAATAAATGTCATCATTATATGAAAATACAATTATTTATAGCCATGTATTCATTATTACTTTTCAATGAAATAATTTAATTAAAGCTGTCTAAAGCGTTTCATATTTAGGTTCGAAATATTAAAATATATAAAAAAATACTAAATAATATCAGTACAGAAGTAAGTTCAGAAGTAAAAACTATCACCAAACATCAACTCTACATATTTGACTATTTTAATATTTTTGACCTTGGCCAAAGGAACATTCACCAATAAATGTCGCTGCTGTGGAACCTTGGAATCAAAACTGGTGAATGTATTCATTATATTATTGTTTTTATGTGAAATTGAATGTTGTCATCAGCCAAAAAATGCTTTCAAGGGTTCATTGGCCATAAATCGTCTTCTGATTCCATGGTATATAGGAAGTGAGGCTTTATTTATAGAGTCGGAGGCGGCGCGGCACGCGTCGCTTGCGCATAGTACCAGCGTCACTCAGTCAGTGCCGAGGCCAGACGACGGCACTATACGGCAGTACTCGCCGAGACTTTGTCATGGTCGGTGCGTAGCGCGTTTCGTCCACTCCGCACGCTGTACATCGCTAGCGATCGAACTCGCTATCATCCGCGCACTTTTGAAATCCTCCAAGAGTGCCAGTGATAATTTCGATACCGTTTCGCCAATCGCGAGTATCGCTCGCAGCTACGTGTACGATAAAGCTTCGGTGGTCGCGCCGGCTCTGTGCCGAATTGAAATTCTTTACGCTAACGAAACGTCGAGATAAATTATTCGAGAGTGCATTTACAGGGGGTTTTGTTAAAATTACATTATTCTTGTGTTAGTTGATAGTGACGCGCGGTCTGTGAACCACGATGAGGCCGAAGGAGGAAGTAGACACGAAAGTCCAAACGGGGACTTTCATATTGTCTGAAAAAATTGATGACTCCAAGTCGAAGAAAAGTGAAAAAGATATCAAGAAAGAGATGAAACGTCTGGAAAAGGAGAAACAAGAACGAGAGAAGAGAGAAAAGAAGGCGAGGGAAAAGGAAAAGGAACGAGAGAAACAGGCCAAGAAAGGTTAGTTAGTTCATATTCATGATAACATAGCGATACAGATTAGAGCGAGGCTGCAGCTTATCGTAGAGGAATGATATCATGATGTCATTTAGATGTTAACTGAGTCTCTTTCTGCGATTGACGTCTAACGCCAGTTATGTTGGCTGTCGTAAAAACGTATACATTAATCTGTATCTATTGTGGTTGCGGTTACATCATTCCAGCTCATTATATGACCTTGATTGACGACATTTGTCAAATATTTGTCGTTGATTACTCAGTGTTTGCGATATCAACTATCAAATTTACTTTACGCTAAGATTGTTCAATCCCTAGGTTTAACAGAATTCTGTGTCTCCGTGATTAACGTTGGTCAAATATAAAGGATTCTCTACATTTGGTAGTTAAATTGCGCGTCGAATTTAATTTGCTTGACGAATCGACCTAAAACCCGTTTGTACAAACAAGGAATTAGTTATTTCAATTCGCACGAAGTTTTTGTATATCAACGCTTATTCACATAACTCGCCTATCGTGTCCCATTAGTCGTAGTTTTTTAAATTTTGTCTATTGGTTACCGACGATAATAATTTGCGTGAAATCATACATGTACAGGTTGGTAGCATCGTCATCGTGGCGTTTACCTTTGTGTTCTTCGATTCCTAACTTTCTGAAAATATCGCGCCACGTGCGTAATGCGGCTATATTTTCAGAAAAGCATGGGTTTCTTAACGAACTTCATAATACTGATTGTGTACTATTAGTTAATTATGTTTTCGATTGGTTTAGAGATGGGAACATTCCAAGATCGAGACGCCTATTCATGCAACTGCTATCAAAGTCACTGCTTACGAAGAACATTTGACTGCACTTAATCATCATAATCATTTAATATTAGTGTCTCGAGTCCTTCGTTTATAGTGGAAGTGATAGGACAGTTAGATAGCAGATAAACTTTTAATTAGTATTATATATATATATACAAGGATTTGTAAGCAATAAAGGAATGCGTTTGTTAGAGCAGCGCCTGTAAAAACTACAGTATAACATCTAGCTATTATGAAATAATTTACTACTTTGGCGACATTGCAGCCTGCATCTCGGTTTGGCCAGGCATGAATTATGGCAAATCTTTTAATTTAAATATTGTATCCTAACAGAGCAGAATGACTGTTACGTTATTTTTCCTTGAATTCTGCCAGTAAGTTGACGCAAATTGCATAGTCGATAAGAAAAACAATTAAGTTAATCTTGCGTGTAGATAGCGATTGGGTATCTACATACATTCACTAATACTTCACTTTTTTCCACTCGGTATTAACGTTGTGAGACTGAACAGTAAATCAATCATCATTTCACTTTCGTGGGTTCTGGGTCCAGTTGCTTATATCCCAGTTGTGTCGTGCAAACAGAGCACTGAGCGTGACCGCGCTTTACTTGAACAGTTGAACGTGTAGTTTTGATTGGGATTAATGCTCCCCTTTGCATACAAAATCCTCTGCATCGATGTCACGATTTCGCTTGCATTTTACAGTGGCTTTTAAGTCAACTGAAGAGAAATTACTATGTGGTTGTTTTGCGACGCGGGCCATTGATTGGCTTTGCATGTTCCTGTCTTTACTTATTTGGTCAGTTACAGCGAAACAGCTTTCTTGTTGATTAGTTGTTTCCTGTACATAAAGTATTTACCGCCTTGGCATCGTTTCATAAATAAACATTCAGCGCAATTTCATATTTTTTAATTTAATCGACTATTGTATTTATATAATAATGCCACTTTTGGCTTAAGATAAGTTGTGCATTTGTAATTTATGAAACTTATTTATACAAGTGTGATTGTTACATACAACAGCTTAGCCTTCTGCTGACCTTAATTGTCAGATGACTATTGCAAAGTTGCTTCTATTATAAAATGATATCGGCCCAAAATTTAGTAAGCTGTATAATTTTCATTAATGCTGTAGTTGAGTATATGTATCTTGTACAAAAGCGAAAGAATATTGATCAACCAGTGCGTGTTATTACGCGTGGCTCCACTGCGGATGAAAACGACTGCTCCATCTCGCACAATGGTTATTACTACTACATTGTCGTTTGTTATGATACGTTCTCATAACCGGCCTGCTCACGTCCATCGGTGGCTTTATTGCCATTTAAAGTATATATTTTGTACATGAATGGTTGACATTCAAAAGTTGTTGAGCTGTTATTGAACGTACTATGTGAGATCGATTTCCAATTATTGATTGTCTGTTTCATTTATCATCTCTATGTTATTTCAAATTTGTATTTCTTTCATCCTATTTTTTACAAAATGCAAGTATTTTGTTGATGCTTAAGTGGTTTTATAGTGATGTACAATATTTAAGAAATATTGTAATGGGTATTGTAGTCCCTACAATTGAAAAACAACAACCCATAATGTCCCACTGCTGGGCTCGGGTCTCCTCTCAGGAGAGGGTTAAGGCCTACAATCGGATATGTATCAATTTGCTTTTCAATATTTAGTGCATTCTACATTTGGATATTAGTCTCACTTATCACGCGAGACAAGTTGATATTCATTAAGGTCTTCACGGTGTAATGTGCTGCAGTGATCTAGTGATGCTTACTTCACTACGAGCTACATAAAGATCTAGCTCAGTGATAACCATATATGTATGTATTTCCTTCTAGATGATATAACAGTACTTTACGCGAAATAGTTTATTTGGGTGAAATGCGTTTAGTACTGACCATTAGTTATGTTTCTAAGTTAGCAAAGTCATTAATTTATATTAATAATGATAACGCTGCGAACAAAATGACTGATTAAATGACAGGTAAACTCATAATAATGTTAGAATGAACCTTCCCAACAAATGTCGAAATGTCACAAAAGCTTACGTGACGTTAGGAGATAAACTGAAATGATGTACTGTACATATCTGTCAGAAACATATTCTATGGGAATACAACTTCGGTGTTATAAAATTTCTCAAATAACCAGAGCGATACCACGGCCTCACAGAAAACCGGTGTGAAACAGCGTAAGCGCTGTGTTTCACCGAGAGAGTGAGGATGCCGGAGGCCCATACCCCAACCGCAATCACAGTCCCCATCCCCCAAAGGCCGGCAACGCACTTATGACGTACCTCTGGTGTTGCGGGTTTCCATGGGAGGCGGTAATCGGTATCCCAAAAAAAAAGTTTAAAGTAAAAGTAAGTAAGTAAGTAAAAGTTTTTTAAAAAAAATGTAAGAGTGTCATTAAATCTACCTAATAGTGTTTTCTACCATCCCTATGTAATAATATATGTTCTATATATCTAGCTGGTGTTCTATGATCTCATTTGAACTCTATAGGTTTTGTTGTTGGATAAGCGTTATTTCATACCAGGCTTAAAGTCTCGCCTCATATGTACTATTAAGAGTTTTAGTATTTATTTTTAGCAAATAGCTTTAATACTTGTGATAGCGCCCGTTCTGTGAAAATACTGCTTAAATTGCCCTGTAGTAGACTTTTACTGTTGACACTTTTTCTTTCCATTCCCGCTCTTTTATTTCTCTTTTCGTTATCATATAATTAAGTTCTTACTCGCATGCGGCGTAACCGATAATACATCGTTTCTGCTCGATGGGATCCGAGCGGTTCATCGATGCACACTATTATTTCATATTAATACCTTCACAATGATCGCATGCTTTGACAAAATACTTGTACTTTGAGCTCTAAGCTTAATTTATGCATTACACAACTTCTGATAAAGATTATATATGATGATAAAATTTTATTAAATGAGATAGAAAAACTACTAGACGACTGCTTTGAAGAAAACTTCACTCTTTTCAAATAGGGGCTATAGCACAGTAGTGATATTGCCCCTGGCACAAACCTCTTAAAAAGGTTTTAGCCATGGGTTAGTAGAGTCATCAGCGGTTTATTTAGCAACTGGAAAATGTCGAATAACAACCCTGTTGTTTCAAGCATATACAAGTACCGGAAACCGCTTGGTTATATTGCTTTTTTACTCTAAGTTAAAACATTTTACCAACTAGTGATCGAAAATAAAGTGGCATTGCGTAAGGCTAAATTATTTTTAATGTAATCAAACTAGTTTAATGTAAAGAAATAAGTGGCGCGTTGTCGGGTCCCGAACCTGCCGTGCACGTTTTTCGCGTTGCCGTCTCGGAACGCGCCCTCCCAATTAAGTGAATGTACGTGTCTCGATGGGCTGCACGTCTACTTGACGACGTTTGGTTGCAGCCTTCGGTACATCCCAGAACTGGTACTCGCGTTATGTTGAATATTTTCTATTCAAAGCTTCCTTTCAAATACACGAGTAAAATACACATCATTCATCTTGTTTATGTGGTTGCATATTTATAGGCGATCCAATGGTGATTCTGCTTCTATATCCATATATTTAGAACCGGATCTCCACGATTCTACTGAAGCCTATAGTCACAGGGCTAGACCCGGTAATGATAAACAACTAATAAACTCATTGCTCTAATAAGTTTGCCAAATTAATCGAACACAAAAAGGACATTATAACGAGCAGATTTCGTGTTGTGGTTCGCTTGGTCTGCATTTACTTGTATTATACCTACCAAAATAAATGAGACTTTATAATAGCAGCAGTAGCAGTTCATGTTGCCTGGGTCGTAGCGGTGCCAGTGGTCTGTGATTACTGCCTCCGGCCCAGCCACTCCGCCAGTGATTGCATGAACATTGTACATACAATTAGCACTCGGTTAATAGTTGCTATAAATTCTATCACATGATGTAATGACAACACATCGTCAGAACACAATGAGTCAGTCAAAACAATAATTTTGTCATGTTGCGATTACAAATGACAGTCATACTAATACGATACAAAAAGTACATTACAAACGATTGTTCGTAGGAATCATTTACTTTTTGTTTAGAACATTAATTTGGTTGTTATTTTAATATGCAACAAGCTTATGGCGGCGACTTGACTTGTTTGTCTCTTGGGAACAACACTTTTTGTTAGTGAAAGGTAATGTATTTCTTTGTAACCTCAATATGGTATATGTAAAATTTTATGAAAATGATTTCTTGTAAATGTAAAAATCGTCTGTGTGTGTGTATGTGACTAAACTCCTCCTAAACGGCTGAACCGATTTTAATAAATTTTTTGTGTCTATTCCTGAGGATTCATGAATGCTTTAGTTAAAAAAAAATGTTAATTCGACCGGTGGCGTTACCTGCCGGTGAAGTTATACCGCGTGGTCATCTAGTATAAAATATGTAAATATACAAATATTAGTTTCTTTGTTTAAATGTATTTTGAAGCGAATACCTACCTAAGGGTTGTAAGGTGATGATTTTATTTATAATATATGTAGATTTGTTAATTCATTCAATTTAATAGATAGAATAATCTTATTGAACTGATATTATAATTTCCTATTGAATGGGTATGGCTATAAAACCCATTCCTACCAATATTTGTTTTTGATATATCAATGATAAACATAATGCCTGTTAAAACTCATGACATTTCGTGCCTGTTTCGTGGTGATTTGCCTACTGCAGAAACATGAAATTTAAACATAGTCACTTTCATGATGATTAAACTAAATTGCAAGTTTATGAAATATATATATGAGATCAGAGCTAATCAACTCGAAACTCTACATTAATAATAAGTTAAACAAGTTTGAATTCTAATTATTGAACTTAGTTCATTATTACACATTATTATTCGATATTACTAAGTGTAAATAACACTTACTCTGTTCAAGCAAATATAGTTTTTATTCCTCAAGACGAAGTGAAGGAAATTAAATATACATCCTAACACATTTAGATGTGAAAGGAGCATGTTCGGGGTAAGTGCGCGCGTGACCCCTAAGCTCTTCACTGACTTCTAATTGGAGTGCACGCGCGAGCCCCATTGCCGCTTATTTCTGAACTTTCCAAACATCTTTATATCCACGTTAGACTAATGAATTCAAGCTAATGTTACTCTTTAAAGCACCATTATGTTTTTCATTACACGGAGATTACAGCGTCGTTACAAGAGTTCCGTGGCGAAAGCGCCGTGAACCTTGTAAACATGACAGCGATCTGTGTTAGCAGTAATTATTCACGGCTCGTCTAATAATAAGGTCAGATTTGTTTCGATTAGAGGTGCCACCGTGCTCATTAACTCAACTCATTACGTTCTCCCTAAACTAAAATAAATCGCGTGGGATTTGACGCGTAATTGTTTCCCTTGCCTTTAAGTGAAATTTTATTGGCCGGGAGAGTTAACGATTGGTTTGTTGTGTTAACGTAATAACAGACGATTAGATACTCTTCCGCTTTTTGTATTTATACATATATATAATACACTGCGATGTCTTACAGCAACTGCTGCTGAGAATTTAACAGTGTTTTTGGTACAACTTCGTAGTTTTTATAGTCTCAGTAGCCACCTATAGAACACTATCAACAAAGCCTGCAATATGTAGCCCTTGCCCAAGGCTACTATAATGGGAACAGGTTTTACAATCTTACGGTGACATAAATAAATAAATAAATAAATATTTCGGACATCTAACACACCACGCCATCTAGTCCCAAACTAAGCAGAGCTTGTATTATGGGTACTAGATAACTAATATTACTACACAAATACTTTTTTTTTGTAAATACATACATATTATACATAGAAAACACCCAAACTCCGAAACAAATATTTGCAGATCATACAAACATTTGGTCCGACCCAGGATTCGAACCCGAGACCTCATGGACAGCAGTCGCGTACGCTACCACTGCGCCACCGAGGCAGTCATAAATACTATCACACACTCTCTCTAAAACATATGTGCTTAGTGTTGTGCTTATATGTATGACTGAGATAGTTTTTTTTTGGTTTTTTGTTATTAAACTATAAGTGCCAAAAGTGGAAATTCATCTTTTAGATTTCCGAGTACAAGCAGGCAGTTGGCTTAAATAACAGTTGATTGTCCTGTAGTCCGATCTTAAAGAAACCAATAAAAAACCTATGCATACTCTACTTATTTCGCAAACTCTGAGCAAAGTATTTGAATTATTTATTTTACATTATTCGGAATACCAATACCATCAAAACATATTTCCTAGAGTCTAAAATTGGCAACTACGCGACTATTGACAAGCATTCGCAAATAGGTTTCAAACAAGAAGAAAATGCATGAAAGAGAAAATATAAACGGAATAAATTATGTTCACAATCCAGGGTAAAGGACTAAACCGCCTCCGAAACTAGTAGGGCATCCTTAAAACATACTTTAGCATATTGAACGTAAATAATATAATATTTACACCAGAGTAGTACATGACACTATTAAGCAATAGGTTGCAATGATGATAATGTGCGTGAACGTGTTTATCCAGGTCCTCGGGCCCTACCCAGCGATAGCGGGCCGACCTTGTCCCGTCATGCGCTCGACACACTTGCCACCTATCAGTTATCACGACGCCGACCTCCACCTATCAACTATTGATGGCACCAATTATATTTGTACTCTACGAACAAAGTTTCACAGACACTTTGTCAAGGGACCTTAATTTTGTGTCTCTTGCAGGTGTACAAATAGGGTGGATGACCGATGTCTCCTTCATATCACACACACACATATCACGAATATCACAAAACATCTCGAAAAATATAATTATTACAGATTTTCATTTCTAATATAAAATTTAATCAAATAAACATTAAAATATATTGCTTAATTGAGTAGTCTGAAACAGTGAGGTCACAAGTTTATAGTTAATATCGTTTCGACAGATGATAAAAAGTAACTAATTTGGCTAAGGCATCATCTATCCAATTATTCATAAACGTGACGCTCGATATTTAAGAACGAATTCTGTAACGGTGTAAGTTTAAGATAATTTAAGTCAAATTATATTTAGACATAGAAGCATATAACGCTGTTAACATACTTTTTCAATTATCTTATTTTTAAACAAGTCCAGTGTATCTGTGTGAGAGCTGACCATGCTGACGCTCATACAACAAACAAGACTGACACACGAGTCTTGACAAATCTTAAGATGTTTAAACAAGACGACTGTTGCTCAAAGAATTCTCGAGACAATGACATTTCCTAGTCATGTTATCTACAGAAATTCACAGTATCTAGAACAACACTTGTGAAGTTGCAGAATTACATTAAAGATAAGGAAAACAATAATTTAAAATATCAAACCGCCATTTTTTTACTTATATTCTTCGATGTGTGTTGTTGTGGGTGTGATCGATGCAATGCGATGACAGTGGATGGTTTTCTTGGTTACACAAAGAAGTAGACCTGCTCATCGGATTGATCTATTTAAAGATCCTTTGAGTAGGACATGTGTATATCTGTAACGGGAATGCGTCGTTTATTTTCCTTCTGTTTTATTGTCCACCCACTATGTTTCAAACTGTAAGTTAACATCTTCAATACTGTTGAAGATAAAACGCATATTTTCTTTATGTAATGTGGGGCACGTCAATCACAATAGGTATATTGCAGGAATATTGTGTCGATGTATAGCAACTACATAAATATATTGTTATGCAGGTACTTGAACACGTTACCCAATATTACGGAAATTTATTATACTGAATATTCACTTTAATGTTGGCCACTTTAATAATATAATGGCCGCTTCTTATGCATATGTATTTTTACGTGCACGCAAGTTACGAGCGAGGTTGCCGGTTGGCCGGGTGACATAAAAAACTTATAATGTACTTCGTAGTCACACGCATGTCATTGATTACCAGGTCAATCAGTCAATGGGTTTTTTGTCTCCGCCTCCGACCTCTTTTAGTCTACTTCTGATCATTACATATTGAGAGCGACGTCTTCAATGATTGTTACAATTGAACTTAATTAGCTATGCTTACTAGCATCCTCGCACCGTGAAGGTCGCAGCACCTTTACTTTCTGCAATCTATACTTTGTTATCGTGACAATGAGGATAATAACTTCCGCAAGTGGCATTCAATGTTATTACAAATAAATTTTTGTGGTCACGTATTTTGTCTGGGAAAACCCAAATGGAGCATACTTAACTTTAGATGATACTGAACTCAAATTATTTAGTTTACTTATCTTGCTGACTTCTTTGTTTATGTTGAAAATCAATAACAAGTAGAAGAAATGTATTTTTTTCTACATAGTTTCAGTAGCCAAGAACCTGAGGCAATATCGTTAAGTTGTACTAAATTGTTTAATCCAACTTTATTCGTAATGTTGATATTTTAAGACCAGTCAACTAAATATATATTGATAAGCGCGTGTAAGACGCGCTCACCGCACAAATGTATTCTGAGAAATGTTCTGTTGACGTCATCTAGATAATAACGCGATACTTGTAAAAACTATTTTACCAAGTCTATGAGGGGCCCGATGTGTTCGCATCGTTTGCATTTTGATTCATATAAATCTGTGCCTAGGTAAGATTGCTACCTAAATTTTCTCTAGATACAACAAACTGTATATCTGTGTAAACAGACTGTATATATGTATGTTTGTTTGTACATGCATATATATGTACTTGTTTAAATCTAATACATTTTCAATAGAAATACTTTACAGTGTATTTTAGCTAATTGAATTTTCCAAATCAAAACACGTTGCAATTCGTACTTAAAATGCAATAAAATAATTGGTATTCTATTTTGTATCTTCTCCCTCGAAGAGAAGAAACAAAATTATCTGCATCGTCAGACAGTACCTACTTGGTAATGTGATCGATTCTGCTCATGTTCTCGCGATATTCGCTTAAATATTGGAGTTCAGATTTCAGATGTATATTGTGATGCGGACAAAGTCCTAAAGTAAATACATATACTGAATGTAGTAAAGCCTTCCCGAGAGAAACGTTCTAGAGATATGCGTTGTCCATGAACGAATATATAAAATGTTAATGTGACTAGTATACTTGTGATGTTTACTCGAGAGGTGAATAAATAAAGTGTCTGCACTGTTTACTTAGCCTCCGCCGAGCAATGCTGCGAACACGTCATGCGCCCTGGGTCTCGCCGCGAATTACTTAAATCATGACTTTTGGAATTTGCAAGCTTAGCTCAATGCCACTGAATTATTACTTGCTATTGAAACTGTTCCAAAATTACAACTAAGGACCATTTTTAACTAAAACAATGGAAAGAAACACTGTAAGTAGATTGATATATCTGAACTTTAATTAGTTTTTCTCCATAGAGTTTCTATACGAACGATACGAAGTAACAATATTTGTAATTTCTGTAAGTGTTTTTTAATTTTTGAACATAACAGATGCAGTATTGTCCCCATACTAACCGTAGTACACGTCGGCGCTTATTGTAGTGTCAAGGTTAAGGTGATGCGAAATTGCGCTTGTGTTTTCAAGTTTGCACGAATCGCCTCAAGGCACTTAGTGCTCAGTGCGTTTGCCTTCTCGTCAGCACCAACCCAGTGCATGTATATCGAGTGTCGCCGCTCACCTCACACTGTGTTGACTCAGCAAGTTATTTCTGTACGTTATTGGACTCGCTATTTAAGTAAACATGCTGATATGCTTTTAGCTTTTATGTTTTTGTTTTTTAATACATGTTTAGTAATAACAAGTCGTACGAAATTTGTAAAGTTACAGTTTCCAAAGGCACAGAGGAATGTTTAACAGTGCTCATATATTTGTGGACTCAAGTAAGGGCTGTAATGTACCATATTCTTTATTATATAGGATTAATATACGTCCTCGACAAGAAAACTTAAAATACATTATCCGATGAGAAAGTATTGAAGAATTTGTTTACCAAGCCCCTGACCCCGAGTAGCGTGCAGCAATATCGATTGATTTTACAAATTCCCCGAAAGTAATCAAAGCTAAACATTAATGCATTGCACATTCGATACCTCGTCGGCTGGTTTCGCAACAAGCTGGTGAAATAGAACAGTTACCGGGAATATGGTAGCTGTTACATCAAATTTAAAATTCTCAAGAAACGATTACGTTAGTGTCAGGAATGTTCAGACGGCGAGGAGTAACGGTGTGTCTCCACGATGTATATTGCATGTCAGAAATCGGTGCCACTAAACTGGAGCTACAGAAGACGCCAGCCTTGTTTAAAATTTATAATTTGTTGAAAGCTGAGTGACTTAGATTTTCGGAGACCCCGCGGCCTCGAGCCAAAATATCTGGTGCCAAGACAACGATACTGTTAAATTTATTGTCAGTTGGATCAAAATTAAATAGTAAATGCTTCAAAAGAATTCAAGCCACAGCTCATGAAAATGTGCACTGTCACTTTTACCCTTGTCTTTTGTTTGAAACAGACCGTCGCATCCGACCGATGAGCGGTTAATGTGAATTCGTGTTAATATTTGTGTCCAAACAATAATATTACTACGAATTCACATTAATAGATTTTATTGCAAACTCATAAGAGGTCGTTGCTTTACACACGTTTTTATCTTCTTAAAGCCATAAACAAAGAGTACTACTCTGTGGCGCAGTGGCATATGCTACTGCTGTGCTTTAGGTTTAGGATTCGATTCCCGAGTCGGGCTAAATGTTTGCAGGATCAGCAAGTATTGGTTTCTGAGTTTCGGTGTTTTCTATGTATAATGTCCAGTTGTCTAGTACCCATAACACAAACTCTGCTTAGCTTGGGACTAGATGGCGTGGTATGTTAGATGTCCGAAATATTTATTTATTTATATTTTATTTGCTTGTATGCGAGGTAAGTTTATAGAATTCTGGTGTTTTAAAATGGTATCTATCTATTTAACTACGAGTTCTGACTACAGTTGTGACCATTTCTACTGAATTAAGGTATATTTAACTACTGTGAGCTAAATATGCATACGTTTTTGTTATCTCAAGTGGGCGTAAGAAGTTAAGTCACGTCTTCAAGTCTTGCGTCTGCCAGGTGTGAGATTTGCGCACTCGATTGAATCTTCCTCCCGCGTTTTAATGTTTAAATTTATGCTTTCTCGGCAAACACTTGTATTGATACCATCTATTTCATTTAATTCAGTGTGGGAGCTTATAGCAACCGATAAATGTTAATATGTTATACTCATGGGTGAACTCTACGAAAACGTCACAAGTTACGTAAATGCTGTTACCATGACAACCCAACATAGAAAAGTTAGTCGGTATTACTGTTCATTCATATACTGAGTCGGAATTCTTTGATTGTCAAACAGCGTAGGAGTTAAGTGTCGCTAAAACTCTTTTTTTTTCAATACCTATGATATAGGTTAGTGTAAACATAGTATAAAGTAGGTAGGCAAGAAATGTACAGTAAATGTTGAAGTAATTTGTTGCTCCGTCGTGATGTTAGAGCCGTGTGTTGCCCAGGGGCCGCGACGCTGGTGGAACTTTGTGCCGCACTACCGGCCGGATGGCGTCCGCTGTATTTCTGTAGCGGATGTTTTGTTTGATTTTACACGTAACCCAGTCTGAGAACTCTTGAGATTACACTCCGCCCCCTCCCAGCCTGCTCTTAGCTCACAACTATTGTTACGATTCATTCATTCCACTTGTTTAATCGTAGTCAAATCTTTCAATTCACTTAATCAAATCAATATCTACATTTCGTCAATGTTGTACTCGTGTAAAAATAATTTACACACTTACCTTGATCCTTATTTACGTTTCCTGTCCTCTAATCACAAGAAATCTTCGTTCGACCGATAATAGGCTTCTCCTATGTCCTTCTCGCAACTCTGACTTTGTGAACGCTTCGTTCTTCGTGCAGGTGGTGCTGCTCTGGAATGTGCTCCCACTTGAAGTCAGGATGTGAACAAACGGTTACACGTTTAAAAAGAATGTGCGTGATTACCTTCTTGAGATAATCAATAGTAAACCCCTTTATACAGTCTATCTACAGTGTGCTATTTGGGTATGTATGTTTACATATGTATGTATAAGTATTTGTATGTGTGTATAAGTGTATGTATGTACATGTCTTATATAAGTAAATGCTAATAAACAATAAACTCTTAGCTTATGTCAATTGTGTGATGTTCTGGACAAATTTAACGTCTGTAGTATATACTACTTATATAGAGTACCTACCTTCCTATATCTGCACATCCCCATAGGTTGGCTGGTAGAGAATGCATGAAGATTTAATAAATTAAAAATTATTTAGATCATCTTTAATTGTGGAGTATCCTTTGCTGATATCCAGCTTCCAGGTTATTGCGTAATTTAAAAAAAAAATGTCCTTTTAGTGCTTGTAGGTTTCTGTGTGCGTTCAGGTCTATCATGGTTTCATCAAAGATTATCCTCTCGTAGTGAGCATAATGTTTGTTCGTTATTCTGTAGACCAAGTCGTGATAACCCTAATTGAAGGCACGGCCTCGGTCGAATTGTTTCATCTGTAGTCAGCTAAACATTCCCCTTTGGCGTAGTTTTGTCGGAACAGCTAACTGGTTCTCGAGGTCGGTTCCTTAATCAATTACATGGATTGCAGCTGCCAAGCGCCGGAGGTAGGGAGGTTATTGCGTGTCATACAAACAGGCACTAGACAATTTCAACTCTGAAACTTTATATTCAAATTTATTTTCTCGACTTTTCTCTACAACTATATGCATTTATAAATGTAAATCTTGCTGATCTGAATCGCTCTTTCTATTGGGGAAAACCACATTACATTCTGTTACCACATTACATAATGTCTGCGTACTTTGGCACATCTAAGCTTACGAGAACAGAAAACGACTTCGTTTTATACTATGTAAAGGTATAAACATACAACTACTAATTACTTTATAAACAATATAAATTGTTGACATTTTATCGCGAGAACGGGTCGAAGGCAAATCTCTTGTTGTGTCACATTCGAAACGTGAGTACAAACGTTTAGGTTATTTAATTCCTTTGCGTATTAAAACTGTTTTCGATTTAAAATATACTTCACATTCTACGTTTGTAAAACTGCGCTTTAATAAATATCAAAATAGTATCATAATGATACCTGTAGATCCTTAAGGTTGTGTTATAAATATATTCTTGCTGTTATATTTAAACGATCCTGTGTGCTGTTGTTTTTGTACTACATTCCTGACTACTGACTCTTGGTATTCGTCAATCATCGGTGCGTCTGCGTTTGATCACGCTTGTTCTACACGCACACCTTCGTACGTACCTATGGTTCGGTTAAGAATCAGCAAACTAGTGAATCAGTCTTTATGACTGCTCTTTCGTCCTATTAGTCCCATGAGCTAATTAGACGAACAAAAAAAAAATAGTTTGGTAAGTTAAATATACTTTGATAAGGACGTAGAAAAGTATACAGGAAATACTTCATCATTTCAATATTATTTGTTGGTGAAAATTAAAATAATATGTGAAACGGCCAGCAAAAATCAATAAATTATATTTATTTAATGTAAGTCAAATTCTTAAAATTGTGCGGTGGTGTTCCGGAAGTGTCATTTAAAGTCTGTGGGAATGTTTGTGCGGCTAACGAACACAAACACATTAGCTAAGTGCTCGCTGCTGTTTTCATTGTCGAGTTATCAGCTCGTTATGGAAGTGGGCTAATTTGTATAAAACATCGGTTTCGATATCTGCGGGGTGATTCATCAAAGACGTCACTATCAGTGCCTTGTTTAACAAGTAATTACTGTGGTTACATATTAAAATTTTCAAAAAACGTATCATCCCTATGAAAGGTAGAATATAGAAAAAAATAAGATTAAACCAATTTGGAAGATATTTTAACGTCTCGTTTAGTTGCCAATATTTGCTCTTAAAATAATGTAACAAATACGATCAGATGCAACGCGACATGTGCTTAACCCAATTTCTTTCGTAAACCCAAGGCTACACTGGTTATACTTTTTGTCTCTTTTTGACTCTTTTGGCTACTAGAACTGACTAGAAATCGAGACAGATTTGATATTGATTTTAAAATACCTATACGTATGTTTGTATTGAGGCTCATCTCCACGGTGAGGGAAGGTAATCGGCAAGTTCCGTAAATGTATGAGTTCACAATATTACCTAAAACAGCCTGTTGCTCACTATTTTAATACAGAATGTAAATAAAGATCGCCTGTAACTTCGTTTCCCTCTTGACTATGACTTGTTAGTCCTAATTAGTGTCATTAAAACATCCGGCGTTCTAAAATACGCACATTGTGAGGATTTGTTCCGAATGAATATCTAATAAGACTTGAACTGTCTGTGTTTTGGTGCCGATGAAGTTTTAAGTGAACCAAACTCTTCGAAGTTAGTTTGGTAGCCTAGGTCTTGCTGGACAAGGAAATGTGTGTGACCAGAATCCTCTCAGATCAATTTGAGACATTATGTTACTTCTTGTTTCTTCTAGGGTTGCTTCTTGCAACTTCCAATGTTACCTAAATTGTCCGCTCATATATATGACATTTTATCAGCCTCTATTATTATTCTAATTCAATTATTTCCACTCAACAAGAAGACTGCTAATAATGTGTTAGTATTAAATCAATACAAGTATAAGGTGGTTTATTGTTCTCCAGTTTAGAAATTTGGATTTTATGTTTATATAACATAGAGCATAAAAATACCAAATTCTCAATGCCTTATACTTTCTGCCATTTTATATAAATGTTTCGAGCGCTGTCCGCACATATACATAAAACTTTCTTGGTGTGATATGTCTCCCCTAAACGTGCAAGTGTAACTATACATATATTTGTGTAGCAGTCACATGTACTTGGGGCTGATCCGAAACTTCGGACGACTACCATTTCTGACAAGCCAATTGACAGCGGCAAATTAGTTATCTCGAAACTTTCCAACTCCATTATTGAACACTTGTGGATGTTAATAACTATGTTTTGTTCTGTATTACATCCATGACGTTTAAATGTGTGGTACAAGTTCTTAATGATCAAAATCTTCAAAGTGAGAGTGATTACAAGCTACATCCACAAGCGAGTGGCGAACAGTATAAACACAGTGCAGAGAAACTGCTCCAACGAGTTAAGTTAATAGCTCGTACATTTGACATATATGGTATAAAACGTATATCTTTTGCTTACACTGTAACGCAAGTGACAGTTACATAACTCGTCCAGTTGACCCCGATGACGCAGGGCTGTTGCTGGGAGCGCCCGCCCTCTTAAATAATAATAATTGTCCCGGACTTAGTTGTGACTCTAACTGTCTTTAGAGGTGACTCACCCGCGGCGAACGATCACGTATGTTTTGACTAACAAACACAATAGGCTCTCCAGAAAGAGAATTCTTGTACAGTAAAATCTCGCTGTCGCATGTGACGAATGAAGTAGTTCCAAGTTCCGACCGGCCTTTGTTTCGTCACCAAACAAATGGAAAACTTTTAAAAGTAATAAATAACCATAGATAAATGGCACCGTTTTAACTTTAGAAAGAAAACAAAGATGCACTATAATCAAACTTTGTTTTATTTAACTTCGAGCGAAACAGTTTAGTTCTGAAAAGTTTTAAATATAGACGAGAAGGATCTATGAGATAGCAAGAGCCTGTACTATGTAGACAGTGAGTTCATCGGTTCTGGGATTCGTACCCACATGTACGTGGATAAATAAGATTAAATAAGTGGACGGAAATACAATCCAAGCGGAACTGCGAGCGTGGGTAGAACGGGCGACCTTTTCTACCCGACTAGCTCCAAGCCTCCAAGGATCCAAGCGACCTGTTCGCAATTCCTGTGTTCTCGGTGTTCAGTGATCAAAGCTGCCTTTGTATTGCCAACACGTGACGGTTCTTCTATGGCACTCGCTA
Source organism: Hyphantria cunea (assembly GCA_003709505.1). NCBI lineage: Eukaryota > Metazoa > Arthropoda > Insecta > Lepidoptera > Erebidae > Hyphantria > Hyphantria cunea. Next base: position 120,921 of record PKRV01001283.1, on the reverse strand, counting down.
ATTACATGACGTAATTGTCACGTATCAGTGAATTTGTTCCAAAAGATAAGATTGTTGTGTTCAGCGGCCGTACAATGTCTGCTTGTTCCATTAACGGTTGGTTCCAGTAACACTGTATGCACATCTTAAAATATTGTATTGCTCCCACTGAAATCCTTCTCCGTAGAACTGTACCATGTGAATTATTGCAATCACCATGAGAACACGCCTCTCCATCTTCCCATCCTCTTAAAAAAGGAGTGCATCCGTTAAAAACAGAATTACATATCTTTTTTCTCACTTAAACATGACTAATTATAGCTATTATTTATCCCACAACTGCTTTTATTTTTGTTTATAGTACCTATATAGCGTGAATGTCAAGTCGTCAGCTCTCCGGCGTACGGTCGGTGGAGTGTCGCGGCTAAGCCTTTGTTCGTAGCATAACAAGTTAAAGCGAGACCCGCCGTCTGCGGCCAACACTTGGAAAGTTCACACAGAACAGTTCACGCTGGGTTTAATGCTTGCTTATGATACGTTATGGCTATTTATATTGCTTGTAATAAACATTAAGGAAATGGAGATGTATGTTTGTGTTGCGGATATATTTTTTAAGTACAAATTGAGGATATGAAAGTTTTTCCGTGCGAATCCATATTCACCTTCGAGCTTACCAGTGCTACTCAGCAACTTTGGTCGTGCCAGCTAAATGTTCAGTGCGTTCTTTTCAAGTTTTTACTTTTCTTAACATTGTCTACGGTTTGCTTAAATACAGAACTACCATCAGACAAATTAGTATTTTTAGAGTTTCCCACAATTTTTTACAATTTACCAAACGTTAGTACGTTTGGTAAATTGTAAAAAAATGTGGGAAACTCACACTTGACCGTGAGAGAGCCACGCTTCGGCATGCATGGGCCGGCTCGACCGGAGTGATACCACGGCTTCACAGAAAACCGGTGTGAAACAGCGCCTGCGCTGTGTTTCACTAAGTGAGTGACGATACCGGAGGCCCATAATCCAACCCTTCCCCTAATCCCCCTTCCCATCCCCCAAGGGCGGCAACGCACTTGTTGCGCCCCTGGTGTTGCGGGTGTCCATTGGCAGCGGTAGTCGTTTACCATCAGGCGATACGTCTGCTCGTTTGCCCCCTATAACATAAAAAAAAAGAAAAGAACCTTCACTTCCACTCTCGAAAGTCTCGAAATGAGTAAGAGTAACATTTCGTTCATAAAAGTGTTTATTGGAGTCGTACATCGAGGTGAGGGTTTCATAATGTAAGGAATAGTAATGCATAGTTCGAAAGAATATTAAATATAAAACAAGTTGCTGCATTCGTTTCCGAGCTATCGAACTCACCAGTTTGTACATAGTTACGCGATAACCCTAATCTTATCAGAAAAGGTATTTCGTTTAGTATATGTTGGTACTTATATATAATATTTTTCTATTAAACACTGTTTAAAAAATGTTCAAACTTTCATATTTGTAAATAATTTTTCCTCGGTCATTATCGAGGATACAGAGTGGTATAGAAAGGCTCTCCTATAATATAACATGAGTGGCGGTGGTGTGCGGTGATGGTATCGCGTCACTTTCGCATCCTGTCAGTTCATCAGAATTACAGTGGTCGGCGACGCATGCGCAGATCAATGGAGGTGATTGTATGCTGAGCCTGATGTACCATGAATTTATGTTTATATTACATGTTTCATTTATTTATTCTAAAATGTAAAAAATGCCTTGAAAAAAGCATTTTTTCCAAGAACAAGATGTGTGATATCGGAGGTTTTATATTTCGTAATACATCTATAGTTTCTATTTTACATCAAATACTAATTACAGCTCTTATAAGTAATCTTCTTTACCTTGCTTTCAATAACGAACCTACCTAAAGGAAAATAAGTTTTCTAATCCTCCGTTGGTTATTTGACTCTGTCGACCGTACAAAACGTCTTTCATTATTACCGAACATAAAAGTGACATTATGAGGGGTCGTGACGGTTGTCGATTCTGCAGATCAAACTTGAGATACTTCATTCAATTGTTGTTGAATTCCGTTGCAAGCCGTGTCTCACTGAATATGAACTAATTTTGTGATTCGGTGATAATGAATTATAGGTCGGAATACCTAAACTACTAACTAAGGTATTATGTCGTGAATACAAAAAAGGACCAGTCACTGCATATATGTATATCCAAAAGTGGTCACTATACTTATTGGGAATACAGACAGTGCACAATACAGCATGGTGACCCACACAATGGCCTTATTGAGATTTTGTTATATATATAATGTATTTAAAATATTGTACTAGGCTTGCCTCACCTTTACCTACTTTCTAACGTTCTAAGACAGCAAACTCGTATTTGCTTTATTGCTTTTTTTAAGTAGTACGTACGAGTATATGACGGCTTTATTCAATACCCTTCACGCAATCGGGTAGTCTATGCTTAGAAGTTCGCACACTATACTACACCGTCGTTCGTCAACTGGGTTATTTCGTCTCTTTTTGTTACGAATTTTGAAAGCAGTCACTAGAGAATTGATTATTTAAAGATTTTGTTAAGTTTGGTACAAAAAAGAAACTTGTTTACTCTGATACTGAACATAATGATAATTTTGGCTTTGTTTATAACTTCTATAGTCACACATATAGGCACTGCTGGAATCCAGAGTCCAGTAAATCATTATCAGTGCTTGTTACATCTAACTCTTTTTGTTTATTACATAACCATCTCTTACAAGTTTCAGTACAGTTATAAAATAAATGTACATAGATATTTTATAATGGCGATCGTGTAATGTGTATGTGGGACCCAATACGACGAAGACACGGCCGTCTGAGTCAATGTTGTTGTGTTCGGTTAATAATCACTTCTTATTCAACAAATGTACAGCGTTACGTAACCCATACACAATGCGGCCGCATGTCGACCATGTGCCAGCGAGCACCGCGCATCCGATCACCGCGAATAATAGCGGTACCGTTACCACATTAGTCAACCAACAGTATTGTTCGTACTAAGCTCTATTTCTCTTAAAGTTATCCACGAAGGAACTGTATTTAACATATCGTTGACTTTCAAAAAGTTATATTATCCACACAAAGCGTTGATGCCTTCTCCTCATATAAAGACATCTCACTGTTTGCTCATCATCTCATCAAGTTCTACAATATACAAATCGTATTCTACTCTGTTCTACTTCTCCTACTACTTATCTGATATCCATATAGTCTGGTCAATTTTTCTTTTCTTGTATTATGTTAACAGACGTCTGGTCTCGAACTATACAGAGCTAACCCTTATTATGGAAAATAGGTGTCTGATAAACATATTTATATCCAATCTAATACCTTTAAACGATTTTCATGAAATTTAGTATGCAGGGATTTCGGGGACGATAAATCGATCTAGCAACAAAGGATTCATATTTGGAAAATTTAAAACAAAATTGGGCTAAGCTCGGTTATCCTGGCACTATTTCTAAATGTTATGTATTTATAAATTATAATTATATACTGAGCATATATCGTTTTTCACCGTACTGTTTTCTCGACCTGCACTCAACCTTTTATTTATCCCATTTCGTGTAATGATCAGGCGCCTATGTTAAGTATGGCGCGTGCCTTTTCGCATTTCACCTTATAATGAGAGTAGTGAATATTCACGCGGAAGGAGCTAGTGTACAGTTTGTGGTGGGTAGGCAGGTTGGCGCGTGTATTAATAATTCAGGCGCATTGTAATCGCGGAAACGTACTGCGTACACATCCGGAACGACCGACGCTGGCCTATAGCTGTACTTGTATCAATGTCCTAAGATATTTATGCACTTTCATTTGGTTCGGTACTTTTGTGAGCACCAGTATTTCTATTATCTTAAGAACAATAACATTTTGTCTAAGAGGGTTCCTCACAACAATATTTGACGGTAGTGCATTGTCAAATATACGGTAGAAAGTTAATAAAAATGTACAGACGCTCCCAAGTGCTCAAAATTGAATTGGACATTTTCAAGGTGAGAGATCCATGCTACTGCACCAATGGACTAGCTTGGAGTAACAACACGGCCTTATCATAAGCGGTTATTTCGTTACTTTTCATCAAGTGAGTAAGTTAACCGGAGCCCAAAATCCTTTTGACTCTGGGGGAAGTATTTTAAGGGTAGACATAAAAATGTGACACTTGAGTTCTCCATGGGCGGCAGTAGTAGCTGCTTAAAGTCAGGTGACCCGTCATTTCTTTTGCATAGCATATAACGAGCCATTTATCTGTATCACTTCTTTACTCTTTGAATAGATTAAATGTTCTATATTCATAATTTTATTATCTTTGTGTCTACTTCTAGTTATAAGTAAACATGTTGGTAATAAATCGTATTTCAATTGTATTCGACATTCGAGGACGGTACTTTCACTTTGATATTTATTGTACAATATCGTGCTACAGTGCCATTGCACTATCGCTAACGGCGACCAACTAAACAAGTTGATATTCGAAACCTTCATTCTAAGCATTAATTGCAATATCAAATTACAGAAAACAGCGAATCGTCAACCTCGACCGTGTCTTTATAATCGTCAGTTGTCATCCTGATTTGATATTCATTAAATGTGGATCATCGAAATGACAGTATATTCTCATTGTCTTTTATTCCCACGAACATGTCGAATGACATTAATATTTCCGGTCGCTCTAATGAAGTTCTATACGATACGCGGCCATCCGTGAAACTCTTAATCTTTTCATTCGACGGGAGGGTTATCAGTGGAGTACTTTGATGGACACCGTGTGTTAAACATTAACTGTTGAGTTGGGCGAAGCACGACGTGACGTCGCACTGCAAAAATTGCCCTTAAAGATGACATTGTATGTCACCATGAACATAACAATGCATGGTATATTTGTCGCATGATCGCGTGCAGTCGTCCGTCTGCAACGCCCCTCTGCGGGCGTCGCGGTCGCGCCGGTCGTCGACCCCTCCTCTGCGTCGCGCCGCGCCTTTGCCGCGCATCTGCGCAACCGATCGCTCTAGTTTTGCTTTATGTCTTTGTACTACAATGCTGACTGTACCTACACTGTTAGTCAATGTTTTGTTACAGTGTTATGCGATCGCTGGGCTTATAGAGCGCAATGAACATTTTAATACCCTTTGTTTTAATTAGGTCAAACTGTGAGGACAGCCATCTGTCATTAACAAAGAATTTCATTGTTTAGTATTATCTAGGCATTTGTTAATGTGATTGAATTTTAATGGAACGAAATTCCTGTAACACTGTCGACTGCTCTCTCAATCTAAAGACCCTTATCTCATAAAAGATCAAATCTTAATACTTTGAGATTAAAAAAAGAGAGTCTATCTCTATGAAGATTTTGTTCCTCGCAACGAGTTGAATTTATACTTAGTCTTGCCATAAATATTGTGATAGTGAAAAACATTTTTTTTTATTGTTTGTAACATTCATTACCATTGCATGTGTTAGTTCAAAACGTTAATATAAAACTATTAAAATATGTAAAGCTTTATTGAAGTGGTCTCCATTGGCTGCGATACAGTCCTTTAAACGTTGAGGCTAGTTATCAATAGCAACTCGAAAGAGTGCCTTTCTATGGGAAAATTATTCACTGCGAATCGTATAGATTGTTCTAGGGACTTCAAATTATCATGGCGTTTAGAGCAGCCTTACTCTCTAAAACTGACCCATAAATCATGATTAAGTGGATTGAGATCAGGACTAGATGACGGGAAGTCTTTAGCTCCGATGAAGTCCGGATCGTTCGTTTCCAACCAAGATTGGGTGAATCGAGCTTTGTGACACGGCGCAGACTATTGCTGAAAGGGCCATTACAGATTCCAAATTCAAAAGTAATATTTTGTTTATTTTTAATTGTAACGGTATTTATGGCCAGACTAATATATATATATATATATATATATATATATATATATATCAACAATATCACTTGTTAACAACTCTGAGTTTATTCCTGGCATAAGTCTGTAAAATACTGTGTACGTCAAAGCATTAAGTATATTAGTTGAATGTTATAAATCTCGTTATAGGACCCATCACTTGCATTTCATGTCGTCCTCGGCGACGGAACTGATTTAGCTCGTGCAAGAGTCGCGACAACCCGTCGCCCGTCTGCGCTATTTCAATTAAAGGACAGTTTTCGATCGTTACATGTCAACCTCGTTTAAGACTGCCAAGCAGTGCTGGCTGTTCTTGTAGCACCTAACTAATAAATTTATTTATATTCTGGAAACTAATAATTCCATATTGTGAGGTTGCCCGTATGTGTGTCGTCTACTTAACAATAATATGATTTGTCATGTCAGCTACACATATGTAGCCACAGAAATGAGATTGGCTGTTCCATTTGTCAGTATCGCCATTGCTAATGGAACCTTTAATGACACTTTTACAATTTTATTGGGCTTTGAAAGCCCCGCTAAGGCTAGGCAGGAAATTTTCGCGCTTTCTCATTTTCTAATCTAGGCTTATAAGATATTTATCGCGTTTTATCACAGAATAAGCTCTACGATCAATCACTTATAATTGAATTGACAGTTATATCTGAACATAGAAACGTATCTACTCAGAATTTACGAGCGCTTTTTATTTTTAAGCTTTTGTCGTGTTGTCCTTTGGAAATGACGTGTTTGTCTTTTTTCCTATACGTGCATTTGTGTATAAAGTTATAAAATAGTTGATTGCAGTATCGTCATTAAATTCGCGTGCTATCTGTGATGCTAAAGAAACTTGTAGCTACTATGATTTATATAAGTCATGTGATATCGTGATCGCCCCACCTCGCCATGTAAAGAATTTGAATATACAGTATTTATTAACATTCATTTATTCATAATAGCCAATAAGTTATAAAATATTCTACTGTACTTTTAGCTTTATAGTGTTTTTAAAAATGTCATAAAATGTAAAGTAATCCGAAGCTTTAACAACTTACAAAAGCTTTGAGTCTTGAAAAAGCCAGACTCCCTTCCTCTTCACGCAAACAAATGCTGGTTTTGGCAGTCACCTCTTTAGCGTGGTAGACTTAGGCTTTCGAACTAAACGGTTCAGCTTTACAGCCGAGCAGACAAACCTGAAACTCACTACCAGCGCACGTGATTTCCTCCCACAACGATTACGACTTCTTGAGCGAAACATGAAAAAGCAGCTCAGTAGGCCGCTATAGTGTGGGTATCCATGCTGCATTGTTCGCGTTCGCAATGAGAATGGTGACCATCACTTCTGAATTCTACTCACATGCTTTCTATCAAACAGAAGAGTCATTTTGGGCGCTGTTACATAAAAGACAACCAACAAGGCAAAAGCAAGCACAGTCACGATCGAGACGAGTGAACAGGTGCAGTCCTTACCATAACAATACAAACCTGGACATTTCATCAACGAAAACTATTCAGCAATGATCCGTTTGATTTTGTCGTGGTTGTCTGGCGCCCTCACCAGATATAACAGTACCAGCAGAGAACCGCGGCACCAGCATCTGCGGCTCTGGACGATGGGAAACGTTTAAATGTTTATGTTCTTTTTTGTGTAGCGCAGTCGGCGGCTGCGGTCTGGCAGACAATGAAATGAATCAGTGCGCTCACCGCAGCTGATCAATAAAACAACACACAAAAACATGTTCTAGAAGTTGGTCCACGTTGTGTGTGTGTGTCAGTGAGGTGTCGAGAGTGTGCGATGACGCGATTGCCCTTGGCATTATTAGCGGGCGGGCGCTATCAGCCGCGGTGATGTCACCACTTCCACACATGTGTGCGTGAGAATATATCTATAGCGACACTATCATTCTCAAATAAAAGTGGACTTCTGTCAGTCTTAGTATTAATATTATGATCAGAACAACATGTGTGTTTGTTCAACATGTTATTTATACACAGATGAGTTTGCGAATAGTATGACTATTGAATGATGTTCATGTCAAGTCGCAACAATTCTGTATCTGAATTGTTACTAAGAAGTTTATCACTTTTAAAGACAAAATTTTACAAGGTTTCTAGGTATAACAAGGTAAAAAATGTCTTGACTACTCAAGCAGTACAGTATTTTTTTTGAATTGTGTGAATACAGTGTTTCGTCGTTCTTTCCTATAGAGGGCTAGTAATAACTCTGAACTACTTTTTTTCCGTACGTCTTCGAAATTTCTATTTATGTCTATCAAATATAGTTATTTTTTCCTTTTGAATGTAAAGCGTGGTTAAAGTGCAGTCAAAGGTCGTCGTAGTCACAAGTTATATTTAGCATCGTCCACAGATGGCCGCCTCCCAACATTTGTGGGAGCATTACCAGGCCATGATGCAATCCCTCACTGCTCCGTTTTTAAACAACGACAATTATAATATAGCTCTATTCCTTTAGCTGTAGTTTCATTCGTGGGCTAGAGAACGCGGCTCGGTGCGCAATAATCACACGAACGCAGGAACAAGACACTATTTAATTTTATTGCTGCGCACTGGTCACTACTCTATAAACATTAAAATTTTGTTTTATTCCTGTTTTGTCTCTGGATCAAGCAATTAAAGTAACATACTTATTGGGATGATTTTAAAACTCAGCTTACAAACATTGAGTACCTTTCACCATTAGAATGATCAAATGACCTTCTCGGTTGCTTGTGTAAAATTATCTATTTGGGTGATGTTGTAATAAAATTGATACGTTTATGCTATCCAAAAGTGCTACCGAATAGTTGTTATCACCATTTTGTTTTTTACCAGTGATATGCCGTTAACCAGTGAGGCCGATAGCGCGATGAGGACACGTCTCACTGGTACCGTTGCTTTCACAAAAACATTCAGGAAAAACTAAAAATGTATCGTGGAGAAGCCCCTTCACAACGCTCCACTGCAGTTATCTATCCGCAGATCAAAACAGTCGGTGCACACAAACAGCATAATTGAATAACACAATTTTTGCTCGCCCCGCTGATTGTTATAATAACTCAATTACTAAGTAAAACAATATTGCGAGTATATTTATTTTATTTAAGCGCTTTTGATCTGAGATTCCTATTAGACTACGGGCCCGTGTCGAAAATTGATGGGTCAAGTGAACCACCAGGAGGAGACCTTTTCAGAAAGACACAAATCGGGAGTGCCATGTAACCGTGGGAGAGCCATGAATGGGTCGGCTCGACCGGAGTGATTCCACGGCCTTACTGAAAACCGGTGTGAAACAGCGCTTGCACTGTGTTTCACCGAGCGAGTGAGGATACCAGTGGTCCATACCCTCAACCCCTCCCCATTCCCTTCCCCATCAACAAAGGCCGGCAACGCACTTGTGACGCCTCTGGTGTTGCGGGTGTTCATGGGCGGAGGTAATCGCTTATCATCAGGCGATACGTCTGCTCGTTTGCCCCTTGTACCATAAAAAAACACAGGGCCTAAAATAATAACATTCAGCAGTATGCTGTTACTTGTAAGTCCAACTGAACTGGTGAAGAGGAGGGGTAGCAAGCCTCGATTTTTTTTCCCTTGGCACATCCTTCTCTATGGAGTTATGGAATAATGGATTATTGAAATTGTATGAAACCAATGCCGTACAAAATCAAATCACCAAACTGAACAAGAGAATCGCAATATATAAAAAAAAAATTGTGGCGCAATATTTTCGTACTGTATATTTTCTGTGGACGACATTTCTCTTGTAATTTTTAGATAAGTTTTAATTTGACATGCGATATAGATACAACAAAGTGAACTTTAACTTGTCCTCAAAATCTTCCTGGTTATATCTCCCACTATCCACGTTTACCCCTCACAGGTGCTTGTGGTCATTTTGTGGGTATTCCGATGGTCATTTCTGTCAACTCTTCAGATACAGTTGCCAGGAGCTCGTAGAGCACTTTGCTTTTCTTTGCAATCATTAATAAACTTAATACAGGTCACAAAACACAATAATTATTATTTTATGGGTCGTTGTAAGTGTGAGTACATAGTGCCAATGCGTATGTATATATTTTATTGTGTAGTACTTGGCGTTCTCTCCACGCTTTACGAATCTCCTATATCATTTTGTTGCTTTGTAAGTCTGGGCCGTGGTGTAAGCATCGAGAACATTTTAAGTGCATTTCTGAAATATGCTGAATATATGCGCTCTATGCTATCCTATACATTATTTATGTTCAAACACAGGCTAGAGGCTATAGTGTAGTAGCTAGTACTGTAGTAATCTAATTATTCCTGATTGCAAAGCTAGACCGTCGTAGGTTCGACCTTCCTGTGTGTAGAACAAATATATATAATAATAATATGATGAGCGCAATCTGTCAATTATTGATCTATATCGTTTAACGGCAGTCAGTCACCACAAGCTCTGGAGCAGCGACAAGATGTGCGGACTTGCTATTACTGTTCTTTGGGATTACGATGACCATGACGTCGCTCATTGCTGTAGATATATTAAAGAAAATGTGTTCAACCGCAAAGAAATAAAAATAAAATCATCCTTGGTAATATCTCATTTACTCTATGTTGGCGAAACTGATTTGTTGTAAAATTTACAATAAGTTCATTGTCATTATAAAAGTTTTGGTCAAGCCGAGACTTTCCGAAAATGGTCCTAAAGCCCAAAGAAGGTTCGCACATCGAAGTGACATCGACATTTCGTGTGTTGAATACGAATGCGTGTGATCGGACAGTTTAACGTTCCCATTGTGCGGAAACTGCGTGCAATGGCCCGAGGACGGCTTTTGTCGACGCTGTTAACGCTTCGATGTGATGCGATCGGTGCCTTCCAGAATCACATCATAATATACAAGTATTACTTTGCAATAAAAGTTTGTGGTTACGAGAATTAACGCGTCTAAAATAAAATACCACAGCGAGGGTTTTGATATTATGTTTCGTAGCCTGCAATTTGTAAGAGCTGCCAGCGTGGCTAGTTGTATTTTAGGTGCACTCAATATAGTTAATATCATTCGCAATGTCTGACTAATTGACTTTTTTCCTCCAATTTATCAGCTATTGAACTATACGAAATATCTTGTGATGCATAAATAATAAAATAGTCATTAATAGTATTGATATTCATTGTTTAAAGAAGCAATTATCCTGCTGAATTTATTCGTCATTCAAACTGCAATAAAATTTACTTTTTGAGACACTACTTCCTGAACGTCGATAACACAAATTATTTAATTTGAATTTGCGGTTTTCCTCTACCACAATGTCATTGGTTTTCCTCAAATGTGTCCAAATACTTGGTAGTTTTTAGTTCGCTCTAGGTAATTTTTCCCAACGTTCTTCCCTTTTAGCCTTGTTTAAATGTTGAACATGTATGGTATTAACTGCTAAGTCTTTGCATCTGCTCGTGACTGAGTCATCGAAGAAAAGAATTGATTATGGTAGCCAATATTCGATTATTTCTAAAGTTTGATTAGATTGGCAGTAACTATCCAACCGTTGTTGTCTGTACGTCTCTATCTGATTTCGGTAGCCATTTTTAAAATTTCTCCATCGGCAGCTTCAGTTGCGTAAAGGCCTCTGTCAGCATAAACATCGACCAAGAATTTAATGTCTTATCGTATACGTTTAATCCATATCTTAATAGTTGACCTTGACCTTAGCAGGTGTCTACGACCAAGGTCAAGGGTCTAGATAAACAATCGCAGGATGTTTGTTTACATATGAGTGTCGGTTCAAGCTTTTGTTTTCTAAGTGTAACTGTGAATGAGCTGCGAAATGTCGTTCTGTACGTCACGTTTGGCAAGCTCAGCGGCAATGGTGTGGTGACGTCAGCAGTACACATAGCGTTGACATATGTAAACAATGTGTTAGTTACAATAATGATAACGAAGCGTAAAATATAAAAGGAAATGGTGTAATTGCAATTTCCGGCGCAGCGCGTGTCACGGGGGACCTTTGACGTTTCTCAGCGGTGTGGTTGGCTGGGTAACTGTTTACATGAGACTCATTTCTCTTATTTCAAGTAGAAAGTATTATAATAATTAACTTAAAAAACTTAACGAATTGACTCCACTCTGCTTGAAGGAAAGCAAAAACAGAATCCAAGAGTGGTTGTCACCGTACTCATTTGCAAGTAGAAAGATTATCTTCATAGGTTCGTTAGCGATCATTAGTCAGTCATCAAATCATCATCCATATTAAAATAAATAAATAAATTGACTGCCTCTGTGGCGCAGTGTTAGCGTATGCGACTGTGCTTGAAGTTTTGGGTTCGATTCCCGGATCGGAACAAATATTTGTATCTATGATCTGCGAATATTTGTTTCGGAGTTTGGGTATTTTCTATTTATAATATGTATGTATTTACAAAAAAAAAGTATATCAGTTGTTTGTTACCTATAACACGAGCTCTTCTTAGCTTGGGCCTAGATGGCGTTGTACGTAAGATGTCCAAACTATTTAAATAAATCACAAAGGCACCGCTATTCGGATAGATGGTTCAATCAGTCATTGACGAGATGTCCCTAAAGCTGCAGCTAAGTAAACACAGCCCAAACCCCTTCTCCTCCTAATTTGTGTAGGAGGGACACAAGAGGCAACATCGCACTTATGCCTCCTCAGTTGCACGTAACCTTGGATAGTTGTGACTGACCGTCAAGCGACTTTTGCTCGTATTATCCTTTATATAATAAGCAAAAAATACAGTTCATGATGTTACCACTTATTCAATGAGTTAGAGTCGCAAAGCGGGTAGTTAACAAAAATGAAATGAGAAAGGCATTCGAAAGCACGTCAATTACATAACTGACCTACATCGTCGAGTACGTCGGATGTTGTATGTAATTTGTTGTGTGTACAATAGTACATGTGGAGCACAAGCAGCTAACTTCCGCTGATCGGAGATAGCGCAGCGCTAACACTGCGCGGCCGCGAGCTCGTCAATGGGCACGTCACGGTGTGCACTTTACTCACGCCGTACCCATTATGCATCGAAATTATAGTCGCGGGAACACATTTAGCCGAAATTATAGGATGTTCTGTAAAATTCGAATGAACACAATAATAACACATTTTTTATACGTGATTATGCAAAGTATATGATTAACGATCATCTATTTTGTAGTGCTTCCTTTTATAAAAGTGATCTAAATCTATTCTATTGAACTTTTTGTACCACGTGATCGTGAACAAGTATACGAAATGATCTTTGATTTGAACTTTCCAGATCCCTCATTGTAAAATCTGTCAATAAAACTTTGGTCAATATAGGTCATTGTCAAATTCTATATTATGTACCGGTATTTAACGACCTAGCATATAAACGACTATTGTAGACATTTTGTATGCATACATAGATGCCATTGACTGTTATTACGAAACGTTTGTTAATATATACCTACGTCCTACATACCGCACATCGGCTATACATTAACTCCTTGGGCGAGTGATGGAATGCCAAGATAACGATATTGTTGACACGGGACAAAGCACCTGTAAAACCTATAACAACAATAGTGTATTAGCTCATTGCTCACGACAGGTTAGTATTGTCTGCCAGTTCGTGACAATAAAGAAACAATCAACTTTCTCCGCAGCAAGCCGCTCAGGCATGTGCCTATGCACATATTGTTATACAATTGTTTTAGAATAATTGAACAACAAGCGACTTGGAACAATAACTGTAAGGTATGCAGTTACTAACTTCTTGATGTGTGTATGATTACTAAGTGAAATCTTTAAACATAGGTCACATCTTGCTTTCGAAGGAGGTACTTGCATAGAAATGACATTTATTAAACAAACGTTGACAATAATTAATAAGAAACAGAAACGACGCAGACGGTGCTAAGTCACGTGGAAAATCACTGGAACTGCTATTGTATTTGTTGTTTTAAATTAAGCGGTAGCAGGTCACGAGCGGCGCGATTTGAATGGGCCTTGAACTGTGTCTTCTATGCGTTTATATTTTTTTATACTATTATGTAAATTAGCAGCATTTATAATGGGTTCTCAACTGCTTCTTAGGATTTTATATTTCAATTAAAATAAAAGCTAGACTTATTCTTGTTTGCTTAAAATCTAATTACATTGTCGAAAACGGTTTGATAATCTAAGCTTTTCCGCAACCGGCAACTGTGTCCTGAAGCAGGCATTGCTGACTGATTCGTGAGTAAACAATATTAATTTTCTACCGTTGTCTCCCCTCTTTGTCTGTGAAAATTAGGTGTATATTGAAAGAACAGGAGACGCTCTTTTCAATCTACCTAAATTTTCATATGTACTGTTTCGAGAATTTGTTTGATATGTTTGGCTACATTTACGGATCTTTAATATCATTATAGCAACATAGTTTCGCATTTTTATACAATATTGTTACTCTATGTATGCTTACCTATACTACTGTAATGTAATTTAAATAGACGTGGCAAAAATATAAAAAAATATGTGTATTTTTCTCTTTTCCAGGTAAGACATGCGAAGGCCGTGGACATATTACCATAAGACATTGAATCTATGAGGTAATAAGGTAAAAACTTGACAAAAACACGCCGTAGGTTCATATCTCATCTGTTTGTTGGTTATTACGCGACGGTCCAGAAATAAATGAAGATAAAAACGTAATTCAGCATCGTCCATTTCCGGCTTATTTCTAATTATATATGAGGTTGGCGTAATGTGTAAAATCACAAAGGTTTTTGGTAGAATTTTTCGAGAACTTCCTTTGGGAATAGTTTTGCGATGATATAAAGGCAAAAGGTAAATTGGTAAAACGAGAACACATAAAACTAGAAGCCTTAGAATAAATATATCGAAAATATCGGCTGGAAGACTACAGTAGCGCACTGGCTGTGGACTGAGATTGCTGTAACTTAAATATGAGTAATGGCAGTGGCCACTAATGTTGGATAGGCTCTTCGTAGGTACTGGAATCAGCTGTAACTATCAATGAGCTAGCTATCAAACTAATTAGAAATTTCTTGCCACTAAATGAACAACATAACAAAGTATACAACGACAAATGAGCGGATATGTCTCATATCGAACGCGGCGTGCGATATCGATCTAGACATAACATTAATAGCTTAATAATCAGCCGTCGTCGACTGGGTAATCGTGTGAACTGTGTGACTGACACACCAACTGGGGTTGATGGTATTACTGTACTCAATATGTAGCCATTACTACTTACTACCTATTGAAAATGAAATCATTATCACAGACCCAGCTCCCAGCTAGCCTACTCACTACAGAATTACTTTAAGAAAGGTTTTACCAGCTTTCATCAACAACCCATAATATCCCACTGCTGGGCTCGGGTCTCCTCTCAGGAGAGGGTTAAGGCCGTACGTCCCCACGCTGGCCAAGTGAGAGGGGATACGAGTTTTACATGCAGATTAAATAAAAAATTGTTTTATGTTCTTGACTTGACTTGTCTTCCTCGGCATATCACTTACTAATCATTTTAGAACTAAAAACGAAGCCTAAACTAGTTTTCTGGAAAAGCCCGAGTCGTCTTGTTTCTCGTCAACAAATGAGTCGCCGCTTGGCAACACGAGTGTCACTTAAACTCTTGTATAGATGGACCTTAGTAACACAACAGCGAAGATGGCTCCCCGCGGGGCCACGACATTAGCTCTTCTCTTTACCCCACTCATTATGACTCAACAAGAAACACTATTTATCATTATTAAAACAACTACAGAGAAAGCCGACGCTAATGGAAGTTCGCAACTTAGATTGCATCTTACACGTGTCGGTATTTCGCTTTCTATAATCACTTTTTCAACCTCCATCGTCCCTCGACACCCATGAATATACTTAATGTTGGTTCACGCCCCGCAATGTATTCACAGGTAGCTTAGAAAGCTCAGTAGATAATGAGTCGTTGTCATGTACGAAACGTTATTGATTGTGTTCGCCTTGATTACATGTACAATAAATGATCTCACTCGCTGGAATGTTTTAATATAGCATAATTATTCGTAAAAGACATTGATTTGTAATTAATTGCAAACTGCATTAGTTACACTTTTATGTATACTGAAGCTACATTTCGTGCTGACGAACTTTGAAAAAAAACGAATAAGGCACTGTCTCTACACTTGAATGGACTATGCATGTGTATGGTAGTGCCTCTACTTTAACCGTTAAGATCAAGAAGCACAAATGAATATGTACTGAAAAATGTAACAATAAATTAGTTGGCATGTAAATACGTATGAATTCCGACTTCTGAAGAATTAGTTGGTTATTAGAAGACAACATGTCTTCTTATAACCAACTAAAAAATATTCAGAGATTGCATGTTAGCAGTGGCAGTTTCAGTCAGTGCGCATTTCCCACGCGCGCCGAGAACTTGTGGTTAGCAACCACAAACGTATCAGTGGCTGACTCTTTAACGTCCTTTAGTTTCAATTTCTTTCGTAATACAAATCTTACATACCAAATGTTCTGCTCGCACATTTCTTTAACACTCTTTTTTAAGTCTCAATTCTCTATTTGAATAACAATGACCCATAGTGTAAATAAAGTGCTTTATAAAGTTGGCTTGTAATATGATTGATCGACCATGTTTCGCCTTTTGGCTCTCCACGTCTTAGAATTTAGACGGAGTTGTGCAAGTTAGACATGTAGTTCATTCCGCAGTGTCGGTTACTTTCTCATTAGCTCTGTAATTCAGAGAAAGCTCACTGACACTGTTGGCAACTTCGTTTTGAAATTGTGCTCACCACAAAACCAACTAATCATGCTTTCAGGTAGATTACCTGAATTGAGTATTATTGGAAAACTGTATTTTGCAGGAAGTATACGAGAAAAGTTGTGCTATTTGTCAGCTTAATTGAGAACATGAACATATTGAATTTTGTTACTAGTCGTAAGCATTTCGAAGAATTTAATTGTACATACGGCGGCGCATGTTAGTACAGGATTACGTCAATGAGCAACTGTTCTAGAGGCGATGTTTAAGAAAGTTATGAAACAGGCAGCTCGAACAAATACGCGTAGTTGATTGTTTATTTGGCGGTTGTTTAAACAAGTCGCCGGGAGAACTACCTACAATGGTTGTCGGTAGTTGGTCCAGTTCGCTCTCTAAATATAGCGATATAATTGGAAGGAAGCGGACAAACACCGACGGTCGTTGTTCACGTAGCCGGGTTGTTCTTCAGAAACCGTTGTGCCTTCAACAAATACCAACAAATAATTTAATACGCGGCTTATCAAATCAAATATTTTTATTTACTTTGATAAAATTGATAAGTTAGTGAGTATAAAATACTTTTCTTTGCTCAGATATGGTTCGTTTTTTTGAGTTGGATCGGTCTTCTGTGTTAGTTATCTGACCTTTGAAGTCAAGGGTTCGGTTGTCAGTGATTGATGCAGAGGCGATGTTTGTGTTGATTATTAGCGGCGCCATGTGTACGGTTGTTTCGTGTGCTCATTACTGCTCATGCGGCTCCTGCCACCAATGTGGGAGCGAGGCCGAGCCACAAATTATTCTCATCCTGTGATAGGGGCCGACGCCAGGGGCTCCCTAAGGTTGCCAGAACCCCATGTTGGCAGTGCTTTGTCCATATCTGTGGAATATACCCTATTCTCATAAATATTTAATGTAGGTCACGCGTCTCCCCTTTAAAGTTGATTTAGCAACTTGAATTAGAATTTTGGTTTAAAATAACAAGAAGTACTGCGTAATGAAATAAAGTTAAACTAAAATACAATTATCTACAAGTGAACGTGACTTGTATGTTTATTCCTTGACTTCGAGTGCACTGCCCTTAAATTGGTTACGTTAATATTTACTGACGTGTTGGAAGTCAAAGTGTAGGTGTTCTTACACTTTTCTAATTATATCGCTGATCGATCGGTCGGTGAATCTGTTTATCAGTTTCTTTTATAGAAATAAATACCTAACTTTTTTTAATATGTATCGACTGCCATGTTGGTGCTGTGGGAGCGTATGCGACTACTGTGCTTGAGGTCGAGGGTTCGAACCCAGATAGAACCAAATCTTTGTATGACCTGAAATGTTATTAAATATTCAAATTTGATTTTGAATATTTACTAAGATTTCAATTTTCGCGTTTCATAACATAATCATTTTCAAAGGAATTAAAATGAGCCAGTTAGCCTGTGACCACGGCCAACGCAACCTGGTCGAAACATCAGGCAAATTAGAGGTTTATAAATATAAACCTTTGAATAAGCGATCGAGTTAATTCCCATGAAAGTAATAACTACAAATATTTGTTTCGGAGTTTGGGTGTTTTCTATGTATAATACATATGTATTTACAAAAAAATATAAATGTATTTATATCAGTTGTCTAGTACCCATAACACAAACTCTGCTTAGCTTGGGACTAGATGGCTTTGCGTGTTAGATGTCCGATATATTTATCTATTTATTGCCAAGGTTTTGCCTGATGGTCACCACACTCATTACAAATGGAGACAACGCAACCATGCAGCAAGGTGACACACACTATGGCCGCCCATTGTTAAGCTTCTGCATCATTGGGTCTCCGGTCTCGCACTCACCAACAAAACTATAGCAAGAATGCACGAATTTTACGTTGGTCTGACAGAAGACGGTGCCGAGTTCAATCCTTTCTAAACCATTATTATCTTTGTGCTGACGGTATTTACTTTGAAATTAAGAACTGCAAACTTCGTTTATTAAAAACTGCCACTATCCGAATCCGTATTTATGATATATCAATGTATTTCCTAACGCCTATAAATAATTACACAACAATGTTATCACACTAGTTAATATAGCAGTTAATAGCCTGTCATAGGTGAGTGGTGCGACCCCGCGCTATCTTATCACCGGCTTGTCACACGCGCCAACACTTAGTTGGGACTCAGACACGGCTCTTCGCTTTTGAAACCATTGCACTGACACCGGCCTGTTTACACGTTACTGTGGAGCAGTGGGTGAGATGTGCCAAATCACCAGCCGCCTTCGTATATTTATGGCATCGCAGTCAATATATCGATCATTATCTAGAACTTCGAGAAGTGCACTCACATAATTTTTTATCCTTAAAGATAATTTCTCCGACAGAACCAAAATGAGGTCATGAGGTCTTAAGTCTAATAAAGCCGTATTTCTATGTAAGTAATATTTATAAAAAATATAGAATTACACTATAACATTCATATCAAACTATCTTGAAAAGAAAGTAGGTGATTAGTAGTAGTGATAGCTTGTCCTTATATTGTCAATCAAGCCGCAGAGAGTACCTCGAGTTGTGTTTGATGTGGCTATTTCTAACTGATGAAATTCCCTGAATTGGCCCTCGGCAATTACGAGCGGCTAGCTCTCGTCTCACCAATGTGCTACGTTAATCGCACGCGAACTGTAGTGAATCACAAAATTGTTTTATCGATGCTTGCAAGTAAATATATAACGGTCCTTTTCTCTTGATGAGTAATAACTTACGCAATATTTGCCATGTTTAGTTTTCGGAATTACTTTTCGATATTTGGCCGAATATTCAACCCCGATGATCACGCATTTAGAAACCTGAGTTCGAAAAATAAATGTGATAGATATTTTGCACTATCTGTTCAAAGTCAAAAAAGGCAGGAAGAGATTTTCCGGAGTGATAACGTAAAACTGTCGATCATTATGTACTGGTACTCAAGTATGTTTGTATTCCTTCTCTAAGTTATGTACTAGAAGAAGTAAAAGATTAGATTGAATGCATACAGATTATCAAGAACACTTTTAACAATTATATTAGTAGTTAGTGAAACTCTTCCACGCTGCCTGTAACCAGTCTGCAGATGCTACTATAGACAAAGTGGTGCAAGTGACTCGAAGATGTGCTTTTAACTACGTGAATGAGGTGATGTAACGACGATCATTAAAATGTTTCGTTTTTTATGACGCTAGTGTGTCGTGCTATTGTTCATTTTAAAATGTCGTTGCTGCTGTTGCTAAAAAGTATAAATTCTTTCAACTATTATTAATCCTTTTCATCCATTTATTAGCTGACCCTCGACTACCTTTGCGATTTTACTATGCATGTTATCTTAAGAACACCAGGTGAATGGTTCTAAGTCGTTAAACCACACTGTCTAATCCAGGTCATGACAAGCAGTAAAAACTCAAGAGATTATTGTATGTATTACTACAAATATTTTATGCCTCATCGTTTCTTTACCCCACAAAACAGGGCAATTCAAATGTAGGCCACTTCCGTTGTAATTTTACTTCCACAGTATCGCTTCGTCTATTTTTCAGTATTATTTGAGATGGCGTAATCATATTCAGAAGTACGTGGGCAGCTACATTCCATGCGTATTACTAATTAGCTCATTTATCATTTTATGCTTATTATTAACATTCATGTTTTTAAATAAAATTCTTTATTCTGGTGGATGTCAACCGCGTAGGTACATGCGTATGTATTTACACCAAGTATCAAGTGATATAATCAGCAATCCCCTATCGTCCCGAGGCACGATTCAATTCGATAAATGTCGTCATCTCCTGCTGCTGTCGGTGACTAATGGAACCATATTAGAATTCTTCTCACAAGCCAGTATTGGCCGAATCAACTCTGCAATCAAATAGCTTGTGCTCAAGAAGGTAATGACAAATCCAAATAGGGACGTCACTCTAATAATGGAACATTGAATATTTAATTGCATTATGAATCTATAGGGTGAATTTATGTGTATGTAGCTGCTTTTTTTCCTAAAATTGTTTAAGAAAATACTGAGCAATTACTTTACCGAAAACTGCCCTAGAATAATACTCTTGCTAAACTTTCATTGCAAAAAACTCTTAGAAGCCGGCATTCAAGTGTTTTGCAAATAATTGTAACAGGATGTTGATATCTGATTGACGTGTAATGTCCCGCTGGCGGTATCTTTCGCCGATCTGTTCTGATTGCCTCTCCAGATGTGTGGCTGCACTGCACCGACACTCGCACGGTAGCGTTGACTGATGACTTGTATTGATTGCGTATCGTCCATCTGCTGAATAACTAAACGAGCATTTTAGATGCCTTTTTGTCTTGATTGTAATGCTGTTCCTGAATGTTTTCGCTCTGTGGAGGAACGGGTGTCATGTCCCTCTAACACAAAGGGAGGATCCTCCGACCAGGCGAGGTGCTCATGCCTGGCGGGCCACTGCCCAACGGTTGATGTTGGGAATTTGTATATATGTTAATCGGCGCGAGAACTTCTATTGCGCGATTTAGGATTGGTAGCTTCTTCGCACACTACGTTACTCCGTAGTTCAGTGTATCTTCGGTGGATGGCAATGTCATATATTTATGTTGACGCTGTATGTGGAAGTCGCCACAGCTCTATTTTAAGTCTGTAATTATGCAAAACATATTTTATTTAAATTATATTTTATGTTGTGGTGTTTCCGTGCTTAAAATTTTCGTTTGCTCCAAAACTTATAGAAACTACACCCACTCGCATTGGACGAAAGGAGTCCCACGGAGTACCTTCCAAATTGATTACATGGCTTATGCTAGATCAAAAGTTATAGAAAAGAACTTGATTAGCGACACCTCAAGTGGATACGTTTGCGTCTGACATTCTAAAACCAATGCCATAAAACGACAAAAAATGTCACTTGATATACGATACGTACGGTTCAATCAATTTTCGCCCGTCTTTAAACCGTAAATCGTGTGGCGGGATCTATGATTTATTTAATATTGTAAACCAAATTATTTTACGTGTTTGTTTAACCCAACCGTCGATGTATGTTATAATGTTATGGTTACATATACAATGTTATGGTGAAATTACTTCAACAGATCACGGATTCCATTTTTGTTATAAATGTGAATTATATTGAATGTATGTATAGTATAGATGGTTGGCTGATCGTAAAATATTTAGTTTAAAGTAAATACATCTAAAAATACCCTGTCAATACACCTCTGGCGCCCGCCCTCACTATAGTGACGTCGCATACCTACAAATTTTATTCAGTGAATATGTTGAACATTACATAACATAGTAAGGTGACAGTCATGTGGCTATTTTTGGGAAGCCCCACTAATTGCAATTTCAATAATATACATGTGTCAACAAACCGATAACAAAATCATAGTGTTTTTTTTCGGAATATATAGCTACGTTTCATATTTTATCTTTTTGAATTACGTTCACCATAAGGCCTGTATCACCAAATAGAAGTCTACCAATCCCCATATACCTCACAAATAAGTAATCTGTGGCTTCGACCTTCTTTAAAAAAAGACTGAAGTACTACCCCAAAGACGGGCAACGTGTGACCTTTGACTGCATGAAGCTAATTACCACCACATATTTAAAAAAGTCAATATAGTGTAAAAAAGTTTTCATTCTAATTGGGGTCATGTTGTGTACCTGATGTGCGCTCTGTATATCTGCCTGTCGAAGCCAGTTGCTGACACACTTGAATAACAGTCGTGGCGTAGCAGTAGGCAGTAATATACAAAGCAGTGTCGGCGGTCAATTGCGTTTTATTATGTAACTTGCGTAATGAAAGCCTTTCTCCTTTCTGTGCACGATAGGTAAGTCCTTGTCATGACTACGATTTATAGAGGATTATAATTATTGCTACTGAATTTATAGCCGTAGAGTAGGGTTCCAGCATAAGTGCATACGTTTGAGAATTTTCACCTTTGGTAAACAATGGGTTCCAGTATAGGTACTACCTTGTCTTGCACCTAGCAAAACTGCTTCAATACCTTAAACTACTGTTTTATCTTCAAAGTCTTGAAAAATTGGTTATTGAGCTATGTATTCAGATATCACACACCTTTAAGAGCGACATGTCTGTACTGTGTGCAGTTCCTTAAATCATAAAAATAACTAGTTTGCCACTAGTTCTTTATAAAATATAATTATATATTTTTGAACAAACATTATTCGAGCTGGGCGAAGGTACTACATTTGGGCTTTAAAAGATACCTACTAAGTAATACAGGTTGGCTCACCTGCGGCTGGGGTCTCTTTAGGTGTTTGTCCGCTGACTCACCGCCTCAGCGCCTCAGTGCGAGCTGTACCCATAGACGAGTTTTTTTTATTACATCACTATACATACGCATTATTGAGGCTAAAACACGTCCTCTTGGTTGACCTTTAATTATTCTTTTTGAATGAGTGGTTTCCCTTTCGATTGACACCGTGGTCCAATACGGGAAAGACAAAATTTAATTCCATAACTCGATATAAGGGAGATGACAATAAATTGCAAATAGTACACCTTTCGCAGTCATTTTAAACGAGAATTACCGATATGAACTGGATGATTTACACAAATCGATTCTTACTATGAGCAATGAAAATTTTAACTTTACACATATACGTAATATATTTTATAAGTATTACATTTAAAACTGATAATTTGGTCGTTCACGCGTCCAGGCTCTGTGGAGTATAATCATCTTTTGCCTATTAATGGGTTGCCTAAGAACCGATTATAAAGCACTTCACATGCTCACTTAAACATCATTGCGGCGTGGTCGTGGTGCAGGTCGTTTCGTTCCCTCTAATATGGCCAAGGAGATAATGGTTAACCCATGCGCCATACTCGTGAACGGGTACTGCTGGGTGACTGGTCGACCTAGTCTGCA
This sequence comes from Hyphantria cunea, assembly GCA_003709505.1. NCBI lineage: Eukaryota > Metazoa > Arthropoda > Insecta > Lepidoptera > Erebidae > Hyphantria > Hyphantria cunea. The sequence continues at coordinate 97,405 of PKRV01001283.1, read as the reverse complement.
ATGCTTTAGTTTATACTATGGTTTTGGTGGATATATAATAATAATATTAAAAACAAAATACAAGTGTACCAAAGAGCAATGGAACGGAGTATATTAAACATACAAAGAAAACACAGAAATAAGAAAAACGACAAAAATAGTAGATGCTTTAAAATACTCTCGAAGGCAAAAATGGAAATGGGCGAGTCATATTGCACGTATGGATAAGGAAAAATGGACACCGAGAGTAACTACCTGGCAAGGACCAAGAAACAAAAGGAAGAGAGGCAGACCGAGGGAAAAATGGGTTGACGAAATAGTAAGAAAAGCCGGTGAAAACTGGTTTACAAAAACAAAGGACAGACAGACTTGGAACAAAATGGAGGAGGCCTTTACCCGTTGAGGAGTCCATAGTGAATTATATGAACTGGAATTTAAATGTATAAGCTTAAATTTTACTAGATTTGTTTGTTGGATACTATTTTATGTTTCTAATTTGAATTTATGTTATCATGTAATTTAAAAGCGATATGAGTAATTTTAACATATCATTTAATTCATGCATGCACTTGTTATGTACTAATGATTTCTCATACATATGTTTTATAATTTGATCATTATGGAAATAAAGAGGCTATATTATTATTATTATTATTGTTTTGGTTCGTTCAACTGCAACTCTAACCTCTTAATCCAGTCACGAATTCTTTTTAACAGTAAATTTTGCAACGGGATGAATGTAAGTAAATTTCCACCTTGAATGATTTCTATGTTTAATAGGATCAAACCTCCAACGCTTTCAGTGAGTGACTTTTTTTGTTGGTACGTAAGCTTTTGCAGCAATTTAATAAAACGAAGTTCAGGTGGTGTCAGCTTGAACACTGTTTACCTTTCATGTAATATTACTAGTGTACCTGAATATCAAACTTAAAAAAGAGTGGCCATGAGTTTCTTTGCCAGTATCTTCTCATAAAGCTTTACGCATTTTGGAAATTGGAAGTTATGAATCGACACAAGCAGGCAGTACATTTTCGTGTTTTCACCTAATTTACCTTAACTGTCCTGTCTGTAGCTTAAATTTAATGTTCATAAATGTCACGTGGCGTCTTATTGAATAAATAGTTTTGAATTTTAATTAAAAGAGCAAACTACACTAAACAGTATCACTGCAAAGAAAGGAAAGCTTGTCAAAAGCCTTAATTTTTCATTTTTTTTTCTTTTACGTGGTGGAATGCCTTTACGCACTTCGCTCCCCCCCCCCCCCGCAGGGACACAGGGGGTTCGCTTTGTGTGGGACTCCTGACTGACTCCAGCCAGACTACCCACTAAACCACCACGATGTGCCACTCTGCGCCTGACACGGGAGAGATCCGGGAACCGCTTTCTTACGCCTTCCGGACCCCTCCCAGCGCCTGCCCGCACTGAAGCGGGCACCGTCTTTTAGATGTTAAATTCTCTCAATTTGGGCGACGTACGGCACACGTATAACGTCGCCCCCTCGCGGGTGGCCTGTGAAGCGGATGGGGGGGAAAACCCGTCCCGCCTATCCGCGGCCACACTCGGGGCGGCATGAGGCGCTGATAGGCGCGCCTCCTAGCCCGGTTCGCCGACGGCGGATCGGGTCCGAGTGGAGATCGTCCTCCCGGGCCTTCTCCGCCGCCTCTTTCCGCGAGATGACTTCCTCGCAGAAGGTCGCGACCGCGGTAAAACTGCTCTCGCCGCCGGCCATGGAGCGTACGACGGCCGGCAGCGTGAGATCTCCTCCGATGAATGCAGTGAGGGCCCGACGCTGCGGCGCCCAAGCGGGGCACACCGCCAGCGTGTGCTGGGCCGAGTCCTCACTGCAGTCGCAGTGGTGGCAGGCGGGACTCAATTCCCTCCGCGCGACCGAGTGCAGGTACTTCCCGAAGCAACCGTGCCCGGAAAGCACCTGCGTCAGTCGTAAGGAAAGGGTCCTGTGCTGCCGCCCTGCCCACTCGAGGATGACCGGCTGGGGCGCCTCCACGGTGGTGAAGCCAGCACGTGGAGCCTCCAGCCGCGAAGACCAACGAGCCATTGTGGCTCGACGGGCGGCTTCACGCCACTCGCGTGCCTCTTCGGGCGGAGGGCGCATGCCACTCTCCGCTCGGAATTCAGCCACCCGTCGATAAACTTCGGCGAGCACTTCCGCCTCCAAATCCCACGGGGGTGTTCCGGCCAAGGCGCACGCCGCCTCGGTCGACACCGTGCGGTATCTGCGTATGGCTCTGACCGCCAATACCCTCTGAGGCCGCCAAAGGGCCCGTGTCCAGAAGTGAACTATTAGAGGCTGTTGATCTGATGTTATTATACCGTTTCTTCCTCTCTAGACAGACAGCGCGCTGAACGCTGTAAGCCGGTGGTTAGGTTTGTTTATGGCAAATGAGTTGATCACTATGTGATGTACTAATTTATAATAATGGGTTGTGTCCCTCTTCCTCGGCGCCTGGCCGGTGCCGGCGCACCGAGCGCGGTGTATTGGCGAGGGCATCTAATTCAATTACACGATCGGCTCCTGTATCCGGCACTGTTTCATTACACTACACACGAATCGCTCTAATTAACCCATCTTTCTGCTTCTTCGCTCTAAAATAAAATAAGATTTAAATTTATTTCCGTTTCTTTATTTTTGTAAATAATTTATTTAATACAATCGGTAATAGAAAAAAAGTGCTTTTTAAACTGTTGTTTTGTCAGCCACTTACATATTATTATATCATCGTTTCTTCATTAGGGCGAACCTAAGACGTTTGTTGTTTACGGTTCTAAACTCTGTGCCACACCGTGCACCTACTGTGTTCCCCACTACTGTGGTTTAATGGTAAAATATAATAATAATAAAATTAATCTTTATTTCTCTCTCACACAGAATATTTACCAATCAATTTAAAAGTTACCTAGACAATTGAGAAAATTTTAACTGATTGAATTACGGGAAAAAGTATTTATAGTGTCTCCTTTGAAATACTTCATCAGTTTGAACTTAATAATAGTCATATTCATATTATTCATAGAGTAGTAAGTACTATTGATCTATATAACAACGAAAATATACTATAGATTGAAAATCGAACTTTGACAAAACCGTTGAAAAATGAGAAAAATTTATAACGGCTCTATAATAATAATAACTTTATTTAAAACACAAATAAAATAAACATAGATTTATTTTGCGTCTGCTTCCTTTCATCCTATTTCTGTTCTATCGGGGAAGTCTGTAAAAGAGAAAGTGTATATGACAACACACAATCCCGAGTAGAGACAATAGCTCATCACGAGTCACATTAAAGTTATTGAGGTTAATCAGAACATTAGGCCACACCCCGCCTCCCGCTCCCATCGGCCGGTCGCTCCCACACGCACATTAGCACACAGTGTCTGTGTCGCATTCCAGCATGATTCGCGTGTGTACCCACTCTTACGTAAGAATTAGCTTAACCTTACGTGTCATGAGTCGAAAGTACTACAAATTTTCATCTCTAAAACTAAATCCAGTAAAGGAAACCATAGTTTGTAAATAACATTCAGTTATTATCTTATCGATTGATAGAACTATTCTGGATAAACAACAAATCAGAATTGAGAGTTGTTCCACTTGTACTCGGTGAAGTACCTGAGAAATTAAAGAATCCTCGCAGTACACATAGTACACAGATTACCTATCTCAATAAAGCGACCCTCTGCGGCACGTATGGTATTCCAGTACCTGGCGAGTTGCCAGCTGCTTCGGCGCTATATTTAGCCGCCTCCACCTTAGAGCTATCCGCACAATAATGTACGGAGTTTTAGATTAATGATTTCAAGCCGTCATTCATGGTACCACACCGTAGTCACATTTTAATAGTTTTTGGATAAGAATCTATTTTTGATATCTTTCACTGGTTCTAGGCAGGACAAGTAACACGAGAAACCGATAGGTAAACCAGGAATAGATACCAACAGATGTCACACCGGTCGCACTCAACCAGGACGTGACATGTAAAAGTGTTCTCACATTTAGGATTCCTTTAGTGTTACGTGTGTGTAATTGTAGGTGAGCTTGTGTGTGGCCGGTCGCTCTGATCTATTAGCGGTTTGTCATTTATGGCAAAAAGCGCAAGTACACTCAATTTGCTCAAAAAGCGTTGTGGTCTAAACGGAATAAAGTTTGTTTGCTGCCTATTGTGTAATCAATGACAAAGCTCTAACCAATATGTGTCATCTAACCAAAACGAAAACGAAGACACGTCTTCGAGTAAAACGATAGCCCAGCAGAACAAAAGAATGAATTAGTTATGTACTTATACAGACCGGACACTCTTAAAACAGCCCAACTTTCCATGAAGTCCATCACTGATAAAAGATGCAGTGTAACTGCGATCTCTTTACGAAGTTTTTAATGCTCGTCTCAATGTACTTAGTGATTCCCGCTTGTTTGTAGGTGGCCAAGTAGACGGATGCACTTATAGGAAACCACAGAAGACCAAAGTTGCTCGAAGGAAGATATATATGTAAGGGTCGCGTACACAGCTTGTTGAATGATGAGACGTTACTTGATTTGATGCTATTTATTTGTTGCACACAAAATGACTTATTAGACTAATAATAGCATGTGGAATGATTAATGCTAGTGAGTACACCCTGTGATTGTTGAAAGTGCACTGATTTATAATTGTTTTACATCGATGTTGTGGTCGTCAATGTACGGTCATTGGCCCGTACATTGATGTTAATCGATACAATTGTTAGTGGAACGGAAACTTTGCAACAAACTACGCCACGTGTTTGATTTACTGAGATCGTATCTTATGTGTTCGATCGGAGCGGAATAATTGGTAGCTCAGGCTCAGGATATGCGGCGAGTAGACTGCACGTGAGCGTGCACGAGCACGAGGTAACGCGTCGCAGATGTGCGTCACGAATACCCTGCATTGCATGATGTCAACAAATTCGGTAAATTCGTCTATGAAACAAGACCGTTTCACTCAATAAATGTGACCAATTTCATTGTAACACAATACGCAATGAGAGTGGTCCATCAAATGGTTATAACACCTACTGAAGAGATCCTTGTGCCACATATTAGGAGTAATATGACATCATTTGCATGTCTAACGTCCCACGTCCAATTGTCGCGCGAGGAATGAACCGACACGAGAGGCTGGACGTATACGGAACGATGACGGTACGCATCACTGCACTTCTTCGTCTAATTCGGTCTAAATAAAGACATCGGCCGTATTTAGTTTATCATTTAATTACGTACATACCTGCACCGTTAACTCAGCCACAGTTTTAAGATAAATATGAGGAGGTCAATAGAATCATAAATTATTTTTCTACATGAATAGAAAAAGCGAAAATTATATTAGTGATGATAGTGCATTAGAAGACCAACTTTCTACCAACATATGCTGCTGTGGATACGGCAAAAAATATAAAATGCATGAGACGATACTTGTCTCAATCCCATTGAAAGCTAAAATTGCTGACATTGTAAAAGTGTAAAAATAAACAAAATAAAAAGTTGTTCTAGCATAAGAATCTAGGAAAACCTTTAATGGTTTTTTAAGCGTAATTGCACGGTAATAACATTTAAATTAAGAATAACAAGAATGAACCAGTTCTTGGCACGAGCATCTGATCATTCGTTTTGGTGTCGTTTATATGCTGGTAATAATTGTAGCTTTACGATATTATAAAGCAGACAAAAGCTTATTCGTCACCGTCCGTACACTAGCATACATCAACCCTTTCTAAACTTAAACAAACCGCCCCCAAAGTTACCAATCAGCTGACACTAATTTATTTAATTATTTTATACATTCATACCCAAAACACACATAACTTAATGTGTGACGAAGATAATACTTTTGTTATCTTATTAACTCATCTTTATGGAATATATCTCGTTAATAATTATCCAAATAAAAGAAACTCAATGATACAAAAGCATCGCAATAGGCAACCATAGTGTGGGTCACGGCTACATTGTTTGCATTTGCGATGAGTATGGTGGTGGTATACCACTACTGCTAGATTTTACTTATGCTTTCCATCAAGTAGAGTAGAGTTACTGTGTTATGTATATATGTCACAGCCAACTAGTTTAATTACCCGTTCAATTGCCGGCTTAGCCTAGCTCTTTACAAAACCGTGCCGTTAAACCAGCGATAAGGTTATTTTTTTAAATTTAAAATACAAACAACTTGCTCTTAAAACAAAAAACCCTTTTTTTAACTTGTCGAAACTCCCGCACGCCGTCACCCCACCGGGGTTTGATAAATTGCCTTACCGTACAAAATCCACAAAGTGTGGCACACTCTGCGCCTGAGACGGGAGGGATACGGGAACTGCTGTTATTAGCACATCCGGACCTTTTTTTTTACGTGTGGAAACCCCTTCGGGCCTTCACCCCACCGGGGCTTACGGCGGGGCGGTGTGTCGGAATCGAACCGACTAAAACCACACGGTGTGCCACTCTGCGCCTGAGACGGGAGAGATCCTGGAACGGCTTTCTTACGCCATCCGGACCCCTCCCAGCGAGCACATCCAGACCGTCTTCTGATGTTAAACTCTCAAGTTAGGCGACGTACGGCACACGCGTAACGTCGNGTACACGACGGTACGCTCCTCCAAATAGTCTGCCACCAGCCGCTTCAGGTACTCTGGCACCCCGTGGTACTGGAGCGCTTCCCTGATGCAGCTGAATGGCAGACTATTAAAGGCGTTGGCGATGTCGAGAGACACCGCCAACACCACGCCGCCACAGCTCACCGCCTCTTCGGTCACGGCCCTCAGGTGCATCACGGCATCGACCGTCGAACGCCCCTCCCGGAACCCGAATTGGGCGTCCGACAGGTCTGGGCCCACCTCGCTGAGGTGCCGGACGATGCGGGCAGAGAGCACCCTCTCGAACAATTTGCCCGCCTCGTCCAGCAACACGATGGGCCTGTAGGCCGGAGCACATCCGGACCATAACCTAACCTTTCCCTTTCGCCTCCATTTGTTTTTACGGCCACGGCGGTTTAGTAAAGAGGCTAGGCTATTAATTGATCGGCTAAATATGTATATAACTGCTGAGATCTTTTGCCCTACTGAATGAAATGTCAATAAGTCTAAAGATTAGTCATGTGGCCTGTTTATGTAATGACCCAAGTGGATTTAATTACTTCAGCAAACGTGATTACATTAAACTATAAACGTATATATTATTCATGTGGAGCAAAAGTTACCCTCGTATACCCAATCACGTTGCAACTCTTGCAAATGACTGTCGCAAGTGTTGGCAACTAGGCCGCCTTACTGTCATATTGTCTCGTGCTAAATATGTCTAGTGAATACAGAAAATCTGCTATGGTTATGAAAAGTTTCTACGATTTTTACGTCTTCCAAACATCGTCGTGATGCGCGACAAAGAAAACAACACATCGTTTCCTTCCCTAATTTGTTTCGAGTTAAAACACTACATTCGAGACTCAGGAAGTTATGAGGAAGGAAGAGTAGATGCACTATCGATGTGCAAAGCTAAAGCTGTCACTTGATAATGCAGCAGATAAACTCGCATAGAGGTCTCGTGTTATCTCATCATTACATTGTCTTTTTAGGTTTCTGCGCAGGTGATAAAAATTAAGTATGATCAAAATTATTACTAGTAAGTCTATTTGATGGGGCACTTTTGATAAAAATAAGAAAGTGACCACCTAAAGCGGAAAGATAAAACTGTTAATGTTGTTGCGCGGCAGATGCACGCGTGTCTGTACGTGCCGGTGCATTAGTCCGTGTCAGTTAGGGCCCGGGCAGCCCCATCGCAACGTGTCACACAATTGACCCCGTTGCGATTAGCGTTCATTCTTACAACAGCCAGTTTATTGGAGTCCATTAGGGAGCGCACGGGCGACCCCGTCGCGCTCTCTCTAGGGCTACCTCTCGGCGAGTGTCGGGTTTTGAGACTTGATTATAAGTAATTTATTCACGTTGTTACATTCTTTTGAAAATATACTGAAATGATTTCGAACATATATTTTTGCTATTTTTTTATTACACTTAATATAATATGCTAATATTTTTTCTTTATTCACAAAGTTTCACAAATACAAGAGAGAATTTAGTTTAGTTTAATGTAATGTAATTAGTAAGCGACACTACTCACAGTTAAAAACTAATGATATTTGAATGCTCATTATGCACTCTCTTGCTAACCAGCCTTAAAGCTAAAGAAGTATAAATGTGTGTGGGACAGCCCTGGCAGCCACCGTTCTCCAACAACTAATCGCATTTGAATGGTACTAATTTAAATGTCGCGTCGATCAAAGTGCGTCTGTTCACAAACATTAGGGTAATGGGCCCACGCGCCTCGCGCAGTGCTCGGGTTAATTATTTGACTAACAGTTATCACCAATTCATGCAAATCAGGGGACCCTGCTTCTATCATGTTCGTTTCTCTGTCATATGTCTTAGTTTTAGTTTAAAGGCCAAATTAGTTGCCGTAACACTAACTGCCCAGTAATTTAGCACCACTTACATATAAGATAACATTTAATTCGTATAAACTATGTTAGAGCCGTTATCTAGTTTTATTGTTTTGGAAGTTTATTAGTCATTCTCGGTCAGTATTGTTTACTTGACGTTCGTGTGTTGCAGGCAAGGTGGTGTGCGCGATGTGCGGCGGCAAGTGCAGCGGCGAGGTGCTCAGGGTGTCCGACAAGTACTTCCACACGGCCTGCTTCACGTGCCGCACGTGCTCCGCGTCGCTCGCCAAGGGCGGCTTCTTCTGCAAGGACGGCCACTACTACTGCCCACACGATTACCAGCGCGCGTTCGGCACGCGCTGCGCCGCCTGCGACCAGTACGTGGAGGGCGAGGTGGTCTCCGCGCTCGGCAACACCTACCACCAGAAGTGCTTCACTTGTGCACGATGCAAGTCAGTATTTATTAAATTCTTGTACCTTTCACAGTGCGCCTTACTTTGACGTAGAAATATCAAGCGTTTGAAGTTGGGTATTTTTTAAAAGGTACCATCAAATGTCGCTGTGATTTATACGTTTTGGTAGTTAATGAAAGGCTTTTCTTATAAGTTACTCTTATTTAACAGAGCATCTTTACCGCTGCTTATGGTTTTAAAATGTACAGAAAAGAATTGCTGTACACAGGAACTACACTTCATTAAATAATTAATTTATATTATATCACATGAGTTACTGAAGAAGCTAACTTTTAAATAGAGGGTACTTAAGGTGTTTCTATCGGAATAATATCGTCACAATACTGTACCAAAACAAGTGTTAAGTAATTACCATACTTGTGGTTCCTAAGCTCAGGTATCAGTATCGGTAGAACTCGACAAGGGCTTCTAGTTCAAGGGCATCCTCTCGTCACCGTGTGCAACGGTGCGTAAACGTGAGAACTAGATAACTGACACGCTTACACAGGGCTCCTACATTAGCACCAAAGAGAACACAATCTGTTCAAAGAAACAAATCGACTATGTCCAAACTGATTCCATGCCGGCACCAAGGGTTACCTTTAGTAAAAAGCGAGCTAATTTCGTATATGGGTACATAAATTGATTTGTGGTGGCAGGGTTCTAAGTAAAATTGATTGCACTTGTCGTTGGACCAGATATAATATCGTGGAAACACTCACATTTTTTAAGCCACTTTTGGAAAACCACGTCTAAATATGACAGAATGCTGTTTTTTTACCTGCAGACGCGCATTCCCCTCCGGCGAGAAGGTGACGTACACGGGCGCGGAGGTGGTGTGCAGCAGCTGCGTGGCGGCGCCGCAGCGCCAGACCGCGCGCACCGCGCCGCCCCACGCCTCGCCCGCCACCCCCACCTCGCCCGCCTCGCCCGCCTCGCTCGCCTCGCCCGCCTCGCCCGCCTCGCCCGTGCGGGACATGTCCTCGCGCACTGACAATGCACACGACCAGAACGGTGAGACTCCACTAGGTATGGCGCTTTTCATTACTCTTACACATAGGAGGACATCACGATACAGGTAGAGTGGAGCTGAAAGTAGGCACGACGAACATTTGCCACCCGTGAGCTTAAAATTCGAGTGCAGTGTGTACGTACAGAGCAGAGCAGAGCAGTGTGTACGTTATGATTCATTCTCAGTGAAATACGCATACAGGCATGTTGAAACTGAACTACGCCGATATATTAACCGCATAATTTTTTTTTACATTCCTATGAATACGATTTCTTGACGTGAAGAACACTAGAGTTATTTCGAACATATTGGGCCCTGACCCTCTGAATACCTCTAGTTTTCTTGTAGTGTAATAATGAGCATAACAAAAAAATGCATCCACAAAGCTTTGTACGTTCACGCAACTATTGCACAGCACCAGCACTTACAAGTTGTACGTTGTACTGTAGTTGCACCGCCACCGTCATCTCACGCCATACTTTCATTTTCGCTCGCCTCGGCTTGGTGCATGACACGACTCATCGCTTTTCAACTGCTTCTCTGTGTACCAACCAGTCCATTAATTAGTCGTGTTACGGATTTATTAATATTGACTTCGCGCAGCATTTGATCAAGCATAGTTGCACTTGAAGCATTGGAAAACGAAAGTCCTTAACCATGTTTAACAATTAACTCAAAACCCTGAATTCACGAACCTTAAGTTTCTCAGGTGTTGCGAGTTTTCGTGACGCGCGACAGCCGTACTCGTCGTAACAATGAACCTTTACCTTCACCCGACATTGCGAGCTGCACCTTTTAACGCTGTACATATATATAATGTATATAATATAATATTCATTTATCGTTTGAAGTAAGAATTTGTGACAACACTGAAGTATGAAACTTATTAAATTATCTAATCAAATATTTCTTCAAATATTGCATTTGTATATTTAAAAGTTTGGAAATTTGTATATTTATATCCTGACACCATACTTCAGAGTATAAAAGAAAGCTGTACGTTTAGGTCTCTCGGTAGAGTCGTGGAGAGCAGCTCCTACTGTTTGTAGTGATTACCTTGGCTTTTACTTCACCGCAAGAGCTGTTAACTGCGTAGGTTACATTTGATCGGTGCCTGTAACTGATCTGAAGATCCCAAACGTGTGCGCCGGTTTCCCAACGGACACATTTAGCCGGCGGAGGCGCTGACTGACAATGTTGTGTTTATTATTTCAGAGTGTGCCGGCTGCGGCCAAGAACTTTCAGAAGGGCAGGCGCTCGTCGCCCTCGACAGGTGAGCGCTCAATAAATAACCACGCGCCGAATTCCTAGTTAATTCTTAACCAGTTCGGGTCGATGTACCTAGCGCGAGGTCGCCGCTGTGTACTGCCTATGGGCCCTAATCTAATTATTAATGTTAATTAGACTTACAGGCTATTTAATATCAACTTAAAAAATACACGTTGCGTGTGTTTATGTCGATTCGGTCTCCTACGTATGTCTCTTTTATTTCGGGATCGGATAAAAATTCCACTTTCAGTCGCATGGTACGTTCTGTAACCTGACGCTACCAAACGACTACTACTACAAGTACTAAACCATTCGTTGACGCTAGAGAAGCGCTGAAATCGACTTTCCATAAGAACAAAGTAAATGAAGTGAAGCGCTAGTGAGCTCGTAGGTCGTGGCGGGTGCGGGTAGTGAGTGCGCGTGCGCGGTTGCAGGCAGTGGCACACGTGGTGCTTCGCGTGCGGCTCGTGCGGCTGCGTGCTGCAGGGCGAGTACATGGGGCGCGAGGGCGTGCCGTACTGCGAGCGCGACTACCAGCGCCTCTACGGCGTGCGCTGCGCCTACTGCCAGCGGTACATCTCCGGGAAGGTGCTGCAGGTACTGTCGCCCTGGCCCTCGCTGCCGCTTGCGACACTCGTGTCGAAAGGGCTCCCTACCGATGCTTCACTTCTGATATACTAACTTATACTTCTCGTGCTTAAGGAGTCACATTTGAAACTGTTGTACAATTAAGATAATTTACAAATTATTCCAAGTCAATATGTTCGAGTTCCTTGTGTTACTTTGGTTGTATCACTTTAATCATACATATTGAGATTACAATGACAGTTGCATGCGCTACCGCGCGTGTAGTGACCGGCGGTGACGTCACAGACGACGGGACCGTGTGTGACGTCAGGATTGCATGCACGCCTCCTACTGTCTATTGTTTACATACATTTCGATGCTGTGGCCGTAGCGCGCGTGAGGAATCATAATCATACCCTTCCTTTTGGCCTCAGCGTAGTAAAGTAGAAAGTGTAGATTGTAATACACATAGAAGATACACGAGTAAAGCGCGTGTCGCGCGTGCAGGCGGGCGACAACCACCACTTCCACCCCACGTGCGCGCGCTGCAGCAAGTGCGGCGACCCCTTCGGCGACGGCGAGGAGATGTTCCTGCAGGGCGCCGCCATCTGGCACCCGCGCTGCGGGCCCGCGCCGCACGACCCCAGCGACCCCCGCGACCCCCGCGACTCCGCCGACCCCCACGACCACGACCGCGCCTCCGCCGACCTGCAGGTACACCCCACCACACATCGCGACACGACTCCTCACTCTCGTTTCATACTTTACTTACTGTACTGGTTGTTACTACAGTTACGTTTACATGAAACACAAAAATCACCACTAACAGCACTACTGAAAACACTTGTAGTGATAATATTGGAAGGCCGTCAGTTTCTGTATTGCCGGCCTGAGTGTAGTCGCTGTATAAGCGTGGCATGGAATGTAAACGGTGTTTAATGGCCTGCCGCTAATGCTGCCCCAGAGAATCATATGCGAGTGCACGGCCTGATATCTGTTGTGACAACATCGCTACAATTGAGCAAGACCTGTGTAGGAGAAACATACAGCCTGGCTGTGCTCTGTTCATGGTGGATTCGATTCCACCAAAGATGATTGATTGTGCGTTGAGCACGATAGTGTTATCCTTCGTAAATAGCATCTGTTTCCGACGTCACCTATTCAACCCAGCTTGGAAGCGTAACAAACAAACCTACTTTTGCCTTTATATGCCTAATATAATAAAAAAGATTATTTCTCTCCATAACCATTCAAAAGTGCATTAGTTCAATTTTGTCTTACAGTAGGTGCACTGAGTCTGATTATGGTGGGTTGATACCTGGGCACCTGTGCCTGTATCTCAAGCTATCAACCCTCCACCTTAAAAAGTTTCAAGTTACATGTAAACTATTCTTCAACATCCATACAATTAACTGTCAGACTGTGTCTAACAGCGCGGTGAGACGTCTCGCTCGTGAAGTGGTAGTGTGTTAGTGTGTGGGTGAGTGTAGTATGTAACTGTGTGCGGATGAGGGAGGTGTGATGCTCAAGTAAATAAATTTGATAAAAAATGTAACGGAACAGTCAACGAGGGAAGTTTAGATACTTTCATTCGACTGTGACAGTAAAACTGTTGCAACATCGTAGACCTTAATGTTACGTGGCGACATACGCGATAGGCTAGTGTAGGTCGCCACGTATCATCGTTGGATTGTTTTTATATTAGGTGATAGAATGCACTGTAATGTTTTCTTTCTGTTGTTTTGCTTGTGATTTTATAATTTAGATTTTTTCTCCTTTTTTGTTATATTTAATTTTATATTTTATATTTTTTTCCATCAGCAGTACAAGTAGGTACCGGTGTTCACAGGCAAGACGTGTCTAATATCTGTGCGCATTCATAGTGTTGTCGTGTTACACCACACTGGATGAGCTCGGAATCGTTGACACTTAACAGGAAATTATAAATCATGTTAGAAGTATAGTTTTCTGTGCGCCGCACGCCCGCGAACCGCCGCCCGCCGCCCCGCGCACGCCCGCACACACTAATGTGTTTTGTCAAATTTAAGTCTTTTCTATTTAATCAATCTTTCTCAAAACTGTAAGAGCTCCAGAAGTAAATAGTAACAATCGGTCGACTGAAGCAAGACGGTATTGTTACTTTTTTTTTAAATGAAAATTACACAGTTTTCTTAGTTTGGGATTTACATAACCTTTCATATATTTGAATGAAAGCAGAATGATATCAATTTTATAGTAGTTTTTGAACTTATAATATGAGAAGATTATAAAAATACTCAATACACTGTATGGCGCGTGTCGTGTCTGTGGCGTGGCGCGGCGTGGCGCGGCGTGGCGTGGCGTGGCGTGACGTGACCCGTTATGTGTAGTTCTCGCTGCGGTCGCGCACGCCCAGCGTCAACGGCTCCTACTGCAGCCCCTACAGTAGCTTGACCAGGAAGGTCCGTCACCTTTTTATTTTTTCTTTTATTATTTTTATTTTATGATTCAATACCGTATCGTGGTCTTGACATACCATCGTCATCATGTTAATCTTTATATTTTGATATGTAATACTTCATTTGAACTGTGAGAAAAGACTGATAAGTAATGGTCATTCCATGGAATTGAAGTTACATAATATAATTAAATATATAATTCCGATTCGTCTTGTATTTCATACTTATTGAAAAAAGTAAGTGGTTTTAAAGTCAGTATACTTTTATGAGGTATGTCAAGGACACGTGGGTTTGATTTATTTTCAGTTGACACATTTACACGTTACAGTTTTTATTTTTTAAAATATATGTCGTTCTCTCCATGTAGTCGTTGTTGTCAGCACGCGGCGGCCGAGCATGTGAATGTGTTGGCTAATGTATGTTTTATAGCGACCGTTTACAGACATTTTAATTGAGATGATTGACTCGTTGGTTTAGTCTGATCGGTTAGCGTATGCGCATCTAGAAATGTCGGGTTCGATGCCCGAATCGGGTCAAGAAATACCTCATAGATGCCGTTCCCGTCGTCACGATAAATAGACATTTAGCTAAAACCAATTGAATTAGTAGTCGACCACAAATGATCGAAATGAAAACACAACATTGTCAAAAAAATAGATATGAAATACTAAATTAGATATGAAATACTTTCCATCGAATTAACTGATAGGTCAAGGTCATTTCTATTCGTCTCCTCTACTAATAGCCTAGAAGCTAAGCTATTTCATTATAGGAAAGGTTTCTCAAGGAGACAGAGAACATCAGACAACTTCAGTAGTCATTTCAAATTGTTTTGTTTTCTTACGAACGAGATGTGAACGAATCCATGTACTTTTTGAAATAGCATTAGTTTGGTATACGAGTATTTCACTGGGGTTAAAAGTGGCTAAAGAGAGGCAGGATATCGTCGCATAGTATGTTACGCGAGTCGCGTGCGGCCGCGCCAGTGAGCCCGTGGTGCGTTGCAGTACGGGTACCGCGCCGTGTCGCCGGGGCTGGTGCTGCGCGAGTACCGCGAGGCGGGCGCCGTGTCGCCGCACCGCATCACCACGTACTCGTACCTCACCAGCGAGCCCTCGTACCTGCGCCGCCCGCTGCAGCCCTACGACCGCGCCGCCACGTCGCCGCACTTCCACCGGCCGCCGTGTGAGTACCGCCGGAGCGCCCCGCGCCGCTCGCCGCTCGCCGCGCGGGGCGCTCCGTGACCTTGTGCTTTGTGGTGCAGCGGCCGGCAGCGGCACGCGCGCGTCGTCCCGCGCGGGCAGCAAGGCGTCGTCGCGGCCCGGCATGCGCGCGCTCGTCGACTCCATGCGCAGCGAGACGCCGCGCCCCAAGTCGCCGCACATGAACAACGAGGTACGCCCGCCTCTACGCCCGCCGCTGCTCCCGCCTCCTCTGACGTATGCGACTGCCGATCGAGACCTCTCGGGTTCGAATCCCGAGTCGAACAGCTGTTGTAGTTCTCTTACGAAAAACTCACAACACACTCCGAGCCGTTAACTCGAAGTATGGAAGATGGCAGTGTTTCTCGCTCGTGCCTCGGAAAGCATGTTAAGCCGTCGGTCCCGGGACTGCCCCGGCGTCTCGATTCCGACTCCAGTTGCAGCAGTTTTTTGATCATGCGTTCTTAAGGTCGACGCGTGCCGTGACCTTAACTTCAACTAAACGGCTTTAAAAGATTTTATCGACCGCGATTCCGACGCCACTTTAGATGACCTTTGTGCCAAACTTGTAGTAGTTTCCAATTTTCCGTGACTTGATGGACCCCTTCCATTTCGTCTTCTGAACATAACATGTATTAACACGCTTTCTAAGAAAAGCTTACCTCAGTTGTGCGCTACATCTTGTCATCGAACCCACGTTCCAACTAATCAGTCAGATTTTTTTAAGGCTTACACCCGTGACTGATCCTTCGCTTCGGGGGGTACGAAAGTGCTAGCACTTTACGCATTCGATCGCATTTTTACTTGTCTGTCGCTTACGGGGGACGCCTAGCCCTTATTGTGTCTCTCTGTTTGGTGCCTTTTATGGAAAAAAGTAAAAATGTGTAAGCTTTATGGTTTTACGGGGTTTTACCGTTGACCGTCGTTAACCTCTGGAAGGTACATCTGCCGCCATGTCGAAAAAGTCTGACTGCGGGGTTTGTCGAAGTATCCTTCTCCGACCTTGTGGTCCGTGGCAGGTATTTTATTGAATACGTATGAAAGTTTTACCTCTCATTAAGCACTCCCCCATCCGCCACCTGAGGATGCGGTCTTTAGGGATTGAGGCTACCAAAGACAATTGAAAATATTGTGATAATATTGGATTTTTCTTACACAAAATGAATATTTCTTTGCTTACTTCTAACTCAACGCCAACTTCCATACTTAAGTTGTCATTGCAACGTAACAGTCTCCAGGATGTATACTCCAATATGGTAGCTGACGGTTTTTACAACCGTAACTCAGAGAGTACGTTAAGCCGTCGATAAGGTCGGTTGGTTCTAAGAAAATTAGTGTCCTCAAATATACTAACAACTAGTATCACCTTCGAATTCAGTTTGATTATGAGTTGCGGATGTCTGATGCTAGTCGAGCCGTGGAAAAATTGATTTTCAAATAAAACCAGTTGCACTAGTATCCGAGGTTTGTATAATCGGAGAGACGACCCCAAATAATATTAGAAATAATAAAGGTTAAACAATGGTAGCTAGATTAACTAAACGTTTACCGATTCCAAATTTTCAGGAGCCGATAGAACTATCTCATTACCCGGCAGCGTATAAACCGCCGCCTGGGACTAAACCCAAAATAGAAAGAGACGACTTCCCCGCGCCGCCGTACCCTTACACAGACCCAGGTATAATCGCCATTTCATTTTGTTAACTGTTCCAACGTGTAAGAATTGTCTGGATTACTGCTAGAATTAAATATTTGAGAGATTTTTGAAAAGTCTATGTATTTATCCCCAGAACGTCGTCGCCGCTGGTCGGACACGTACAAGGGTATGGTAGACAGTGATGATGAGGTCGACGGCAAGATGAACGGCAAAGTGAATGGCAACGGAGACATCGACCCCAAGCTGCGACGAGAGGAGCAGGAACTCGCCAAGATCGAGACCGGCATCGCACAGGTAATACACGAACCATGTAAAAAAAGAAATTGCCAGTCATAAACACTGCCGATAGAATAGAAAACTTATAATCAAAAAAAGTCAAAAAGTACTTAACGCGGCTACAGAAGTTTTGTGACGTCAGCATGTCGGTGACGGTGACGCAAACTCATAAGGTTTCCCCCTAACAAAAATTGATTTGTTTGTTTATCTAATAGTGCTCAACGCATCTAAAGAAGTTTTCACTTCATGAAACATTGGAAACAATTTGAGCACATTCCCTTTATTTACATACCATAGATAATCAAGGATTTTTTTTTTTAATTTTCATAGTTACTTCATCGTGCGTTTCAGGTATTCCTAAAAGAAGTGAAAGAGCGAGAAAAACTACAGCAGTGGAAAAAACAGAACTTGGATCCTAGAAATGCAAGCAGGTATGTATAGCACAAATGTTCGTGAGGTAATTCTGACATTTTATTGAAAATAGGCAACTCAGTACTAATGAGAAGCCATTTTAGATAACGTTTGCAAGTAAACATACAAGTTAATAAGTCAACAGGATCGTTATTGAAGTAGACTCAGAAAGACCTGGGCCCTAGTACGCTACCCTGCGGTAGTCTTAATGTAATTTTATCAGTGTGCACGGTCATAGCTTTGCATCAAGCTTGTCTTTGGATGCAATAAGTTTACTAACGTTATTGAAAGAAGCTGTAAGAAAAATCTCACATGACATCATGCAGCGAACCCAAGATATTCTATCAATATTGGATCTTCAACACTATCAAAGGCTAACGCTAGTTGCATTAATGCATGGCACTTTCATATTATTTCGTTACGTTACGTTGGCTGTGATTTCAAATATGTGTGAGCAGGACCCCTTCGGCGTCCCGTGAGCCCCTGCCGCGACTGCGCTACTCGTCGCCGGTGGGCGCTTCGCCCTCGCGCTCGCTGGAGCAGCCCTCGCGCCACGACCCGCCCTACGCCGCCTCGCACACCAGCCACTCGCACATACCCACCTACAACGGTTAGTACCACTCCCGCCTCACTGCGCCGCACACCACACCCCACACACCACACTCAAGCTCGATTTCAATCTTCGCATCGTGTTCGGTCACATCTAGAGCAAGAAAAGCAAATTAAATCATTTCGATTCTCTATAACACCCGAAGATTGAAATCATAGCACTCACTGTTAAAATAAACTTAAACTGCCCAATTTGAGATCATATTACATATAACCGTAATGATTATGTCGTTGATATATTTGTAATTATTATTATTACCTGTGTACTAATCCCCGCAACTAGTAGCCGACCACCCGCCGGGCAGTAACTGTCTAACCATGTGTAACTAACTTGGGCTTATTTCCTAATCTATCGTATTTAGTTGGGAAGGTTTCGAGCAGAGTCTAATATTTTACAGATTTATATGTCAATGACGTGCAAACCGATGATGCAAACTTCCCAAAGCAAAAAATACTTGAACTCTTCTGTCTCCAAAATGTAATCTTATCTAAAAATAAGTGTTAATTGCCACTGATAACAAATAACGTGTTGAAAGCGATAGGCACACTTGAGTTCATACCCTTCGAAAGGTACGCATGCCGTTGGAAGGTTCATTGAACACTTAAATCTTGAATATTTTAATCATTTATAAGTGTATAATGATAATATTCACATCCCTAAACTACTGTCATGTCTAAATATAAAGTCTACCTTGTTTGTAACGCAGCCATGCTCTGTTATATAGAAATATTGTACTAGGTATGAGCTCTATTGTCGACCGATATCCGTGTGTGTATGAAGGACATTGCGTAGCGGTGGACATTACAGCTTGTGTCTGTTGCAGTACAATCGTACATGTACTCCACCGACGACGGTGAGTCCCGCCCGCAACACATTATACGTTTAACAATACTTTGATGCGTACGCGTACGTGCGTGCGAACAGGGAGGCACTAGCGCGTGTGGTGCGTTCTTACTAAAGAACTTACCTTTTATTATCACATCGAATAAAATTTTAATTTCTTTAGTACTCACTGTACTCGGTTCTATATATTTTTGTGTAAATCACAACTTTTAACGTTAATTTCTTGTTTTCGGTAAAGTATGAAATATTCTTAAATGAATGAAGTAGATGGAGTATTTTGCACCAACAGAGACTACAAGCACTAAATTATCAGTGATCTTCAACCCTGTTTGTGGCGATTCCAAAGATCGCTCGCCACGTGCGCTAGTACCTTCCTCTTTATACATTATATAGTAGGCATATTTTGCGCGACCTCGACATACCGCAGTGCTCGCTCCATCGCTACGTATCGCGCCGCGTCGACGCTTTGTCTTTCATCGCATACCGCAGTGGAGCGCCCTCGGCACCCCCTGACCCCACCCGCGCACCACCTGACGGCTCGTGCGCGGCTGGGGTCAGGGCGAGGGGGAGGGGGCGGGGGGACGCGCGGGCAGCTGCTGGGGAGAGCCGGCGCCGGCTTCACTTGTTGTACAGCTTTCACTACTCGCACCCGTCGCTTGTAGACAGCCGCTTACTGTGTCGTTAGTGTTGTGTTGGTCGAGCATGCTTTGTGAACGTCGCTTAAATACTTGATATGTTCGTACAGTAGCTTTCACTCGTTCGTTTGTTTGATCATTACTTTAATAGTTTTGCTATACTCGTATATTCTATTTAAACACGTCCTAACACGATTGTTTTAACTGTCGACTACGAAATATAAGGCGAGTCGATGACCGCCTCACGACCAATCGTTTTTAATAAGGACACTGTGTGAATAATAAAATGTAGGCAATTTCTTTTAGCTTGATGTATTCAAACATTTTCAATATTTAAAATAAAGTCAGCCAAATGTTGAATAAATAGTTATATACGAGAGCCCTCGGTCGCGTTAGTCTCGAATTTGTAAGTAGAAGACGCTGACAGCCTCTCAACTTGTATGGATCACACGGCTTACAAAGTTTCATGTATTTGAGGCTCAGTTAGTCTGGGGGTCACTTTGTCATGTGTTTGTTAGTCATCCTATGTCGCTTTAGCTTTGTAATATATGTATTAACATTATCAACAAATATATATGTATCTCCTATTTTACTGTTATTACACCTCGTTGTTTACAACGTTGCTTGTTATTATACATCACAGCTTTATAAATATGTTACCTAGTGAATATAGAGGTACTGCTATAGGTTTAAATATTATAGTTTACTCCAAGAATGTACATCAAACAGTTCGTAAACCTAAAGTGTGCCTCGTTATAAATCACTCGGTGAATGTATCATTGTAATATTATGTCAAGTGGTTATTGGTATTTATGTATTTTTATTTATGTTATTATAAGTATGATACAATAGAAGGTGTGCGTACTTGTCACACATCACCTATATTACCTATGTTATATTGCTGACTATTTGTTCGTTGTGTTGCGCCTCTGTATGTGCATGAGGCATGTGGCGTGTACCGCACCACAGTTTCTGCCCCGTTCACTGTCGTATTCAAAGAGGAAAATAAATAGATTTGGTTGCCACTAAACAAGCAAAAAGTACTGGTACACTCAGAAACTGTGCTGTGTATACGTATGTGTAATGAGTGATGTACAGCCAACCGTGTAAACACACATCTTAAAAAAATTAATAATGGAAGATTGAATAATTTTGTATTCAAAACGAAAATGCGATGCTCTTTCAATATCTGATCGGATCATTACTTTAATCACACGACAATGTGCCTGTTACACCGATAGTGGGTGAATCTACAAAAGTAGAGATACGAAGGATTCTATTCCGACGAATATTTCAAAAGTAAAATTAGTCAAATCGATCTAGTAATTCCCGAGTTTTGATGAGACTTACGCACATCGTTTCATTTGAACATATTAGAGGCGTCTCTTCACTAAATACACGAGAAGTACCCGCTTTACTTGGAATATCCTTAAATTTACGTAAGTTATTTTATATATTTAAGTTAAATTATTCATCAAATCGAATGAATCACTCACACTTTGTTTCATAGGTAGAGTTATTTTAAAGCTCTTACTCCCGAAAGTACTGAGATTCGTCTCAAAGAGGGTAGCCCTAGACCGTTAGGTGATCCGATCGGATGTTGAGGCGGCGTGGCGGCTCGCTCGCGGCAGATGTGTGTTCGGCGTCGGTCGGGTGCGCGTAGTGCGGAGCGATGTGACGGTGCGGTGTGTGCGTAGTGCGGGGCGGCGCGGCGCGGGCCGGCTGCGGGCCGCGCTCCAGCACGCTGCCCGCCGCGCTCGGGCGCCGCCGCTCGCCCCCGCAGGTAGGTCCCGGGCTGCGGGCGGGGGGCACAGGTACAGGAGCGCTTGTTGCAGTGGTGTCGGCGCTGCGCTGCGCGCCGCGGCCCGGCTACGGGCTGGCGCCGCGCTCGCACACCTTCTCGTCCGGCTCGGCCGTGAGTATGCGCCCCGCGCACCTCGCCGCGCACGCCCACACCCCGCTCGACACCTCGGTAACTATTGGCTCGCGGGCCGCCCGTGCTCGCCGATGCCTTCCAAATATCTGGCTATCTTTTATACGAGTTGCACTTTTCAATAGATTCTGTCGAGATAAAACCGTCGATCGTGCTTCAGTGCGAGTCTTTCGGTATCCGTTTCTCCAGGCGTCCGTTTTAGTTTCACCGGCCGGGACCCGCCGAGATTGTGCCGTAGCAGACCACCGACCGCCGTTCGATACCGGTGAAGACAAACAAATGATCACCGCCGAAACTTTTTGTATTTAATGGAAGATATCAAGGAAATAATTGACACCGGGAATCTAGCGACGAGTGGACCGGGATACGGACAGATATTTTGGACTATACTGTACATACTTTTATTTCTGATTGTTAATTTCACGATAAATTAAAGATATGAAAATGATTAGATACGTCGAGTACGCCAGAATAAAGATTTTTCGCACAATATGTATTAATAACTGCACATTATACACACTCTTTATTTGTGTAAATGTTAGTTAATAAAAATTAAACGTAAGCCTAACGAAAGAGCTGGCGAGGTGAACGCATCGTCAGCATAATATAATGTACGTACAGTATAAGAGTGTACAATATGTTTATAAACGACTTTGTATTTAAATCGAAAATATTTTTTTTAATCTGTTGAAATGATATTATCTTAACTAGGCAAATCCGTCACAGATAATTAGAAATGATTCGTAATAAAACACGCATGCACTGTTACAAAGGAGCGTTTCAATACATATGTACTTAAAAGTTGCAAAGCTCGAGGCAGCGGTACTTACGTAGACTGTCGAGATTTCAAAGATTGTTTAATTCTTAGATGTCAAGGTACAAACTAATCTTTTTGAACTTACCGATTTTGCGATACCCTTTATTCAATAGGTATTTTGTAGTTCATGATTATCAGGTCACACGTCACCGCTCGTTTTTAACCATGCGACACAAGCTGGGAACGGCGGTGGTGGAATAACAATCGAAAGTAGCGCTGACTTGACGGCTGCCCTACAGCTATTACTTTGCTGGGTAATAAGTACTTGTACTCGCCGTATCTCTAATATTTTCATCTATCGAATATACTTCGAGTATACTTTTAATTAAGGAATACTAATTGGTTTTTAATGTTTTTTTAAATGTCGATATGCGCTTTTTCTCCGATGATTATATTAAAGTGATTATATTATGCGTGCCTGTATTTTAGGGCGACTTCACATTCAGCGGAATGGGAGACAAGACACATAGCACCGACTTCAGCAGCGGCAAATCAGACAGTAAGTACATCTACATTATGTACACTTCCACTACCCTGTACGGTCAGCCTCAAGGAGACGTGTACGTCAACTAAGTTTCATAATGACTCACACGTCAAGGCAACTTTTGTAATGTACTATATTGACACTAAACACAGCATCTACATTCCTGCCAATTCAAAGTATACATCGCATTAAAAACTTTGTAAATTAGTCATTTTCATAGGTTTGTATTCATCTTTCTAATCCAAAAAGTCACTAGAAATCCCTTTTGATGCTGACCGTACTAAATACACTAACTTTTGACTGTCATCGAAACAAATTCCTCGGTATAAACTTATGTATCCAAGCAGTGTTGTTGCTTCTTAAAAAAACAACACTGAAGTAGTATGTTTCGTAGTGATCTCTCAATATTTTATCTTTTGAAAGTTATGAACACCTAAAATATGCATATATATATATATATACAGAAGAGACGCGTGTGTGCGTGTGGGTACTGACGTTTGTGGTTGTTGTGTCATGCGCGCGCGCAGTGCGGACGGAGCTGTGCAGTAAGTAGCGCCGCAACGCGCTTAGCTGACCGACCCCCCTCCTCTCCACACATTACTTTTAACTTTCGAGGCTGATAGAAACTCATCGTGTACTTTTATTTTATGTCGTAACTTCATTCGAACCTATAAGTGTTGCAGTAGTTTACAGTGTTTTAGCGAATATTTGTATTTTAAGTTTGTATGTATCGCTTACGAAAAGATCACGTCGATCACATCGCGCTCCCCCACTGGCACCCCTAGACGCAGGAGGCGTTACTGGCACTGGCCTACTGCATATACATGCTCTAGTTTACATTTTATTTATATTGACAAACAAGTATTTTTTATATTCAGTTCACAAGCTTGAGCGCTTAGCTTGGAGCAAACTAATTTTAAATGAGGATTATTTGATAGAATGAACATTCCTGTTTCTAGTTTCTGCCGGCTCCATAACCGATGTGGACAGGAGTGCTGTGGTAAGTTCCACTTGCTTATCTGTAATCGATATCGTTGTATTGTCATTTGCACCATATTGAATACGAATCTGCTATCCTGTTATTTGCCTTCTCGTAATGTCTGAGGTACTCTGTCTTGCGTTAGATTACTTTTTCATGATTGCTAGTATATTGTTGTGGGTGCAGACTACCGACGGAGGCGTGATAATCCGCGGCGGCGTGGGCGTGGGCGGGCGCCACACGAGCGCGAGCGGCGTGGGCGTGGGCGTGGGCGTGGGCTCGGCCACGGGCGTGCGCCGCTCGCTGCCCAACATGGCCACCAGCCACCTGCTGCACGAGCCCGCCAAGCTCTACCCCTACCATCTGCTGCTCATCACCAACTACCGCCTGCCGCCCGACGTCGACCGGCTCAACCTGGAGGTAACAAACTTGTCCATCGTCGGTTTGACCATTTCTCAACACGAGTCACGGCCCTCGATAAGCGCACAGCGTGCATGTAGCTTTGTCCTCACTTTTACTCTTAGTATTTTTATTATTTCGTTATATTTTACACGTAGTTTTAATCGTTGCCTGACTCTCTGTCCAATTTATTGTAACATGTGACAGACTCTGGCACAGACGAGTCATTGACCAGTCGTTGTTGTTCCACAGCGACATTTGTCGGACGCGGAATTCGAGGCCATCCTGCAGATCGGGCGGCAGGACTTCTACCGCCTGCCCGTGTGGCGCCGCAACGAGCTCAAGCGCCGAGCGCGCCTCTACTGAGCGCCCCCCTCCTCACCCCCCCCACCCCTCCTCCCCACCACCCTACAGATGATATTATATAGCGCTCACGTGACGTGGCGATGCCTTGTTTATATTGAACATATATACAGATACTTATATGTACACTACTATATATATTGTGATTTCGTGTGGGCGCGTGTTCTATTGCGTTAGTGAGAACCAAATATATTACGATATGTAAGATAAAACGTTTTGAGTTAAGTTTTATGTCGGCACGTAGACGTGACCGCGCCGCGACGGTAGCTATAAGTGTAGGTTTGTGGGTAGCGGACGATTCGATTCATTTTATTTAACCGTGAGTAAAGGACGCCGGGCGGGCGGCGGCTCCTCGCCTCGCATCGTTCTCTTTCGCGTATAGCGTAGGTGCGTACGGCGCGTGATGTCGTTCCGAGGCGAAAGGCGAGTCATGATCAAAGTGTAACAGTCGTCGCCCGCCGCCCGGCCGGCGCGCGTGAGCGGTGTGCTTGTGTGCTTGTGTGCGCGCGTGCGTGCGTGTGTGCGCGTGCGCAGAGTGCGCGCGTGCGTGTGTGCGTGTGTGTGCTCCGGTGAGTCGCGTGTGTGCGTGGGCGCAGTCGCACACACTTTTATATAATTATGTCGTTGTTTTTAATTTTATTCTAGGCAGATATTATTTTTGGTTGCAATATAGAGATGGAAATTATATTCGAGTATTGTATTTTTCATTGAACGTTTCTGTGGCTTACGAGATGATAACGTTTATAGTGAATAAGGTACGCGTAAGAGTAGATAGCTTACATACAATCGATACGCCCAACGTGGCGTGTTACCATAGCGAGGGGGCGGCTGCGGCCTCCCTCCTCACCCGCGCGACACTCGCCTCGATCGAATATTCAATTATGTTGTTAATTCAACTTTTTTACATTAGATAAAATCTTTTTTCCAGCTAAATAGTATTTAACGAACACCACTGGCGTCACTGATCACTCGTACGATATCCGTAAATCGTGCGTGAATAGCGTCCCGCACCTCGCGTGACGTCACTCGGAGGATGATCACCGGGGCGAGTGACGGGCGTTTCATTTTTGTATTTCATCATTTATAACTGAAGAGATACACTTTTAAATTGTAGTCAAACGAATGTTATAAACATTGCAAGTGGCGACACTTCCTGTCGATTGATGTAACACGCGTGAGCAGGTGGCGCTCGTGGGGCGCTCGCTTTCGGCGCTACGCACGCGATCGGAGGAGTTAAATTATTATATTGAATTATTGTATCTAGATGTATATATGGAGTTTATTTTGTAATAATGCTATACGCTGGCAACCCGCGCCGGGCGCTGCCTCGCGCGGTGCCCGGCGTGTCGCACTCCACTCTCTCCGAGACGAACGATTGTATTCATGCAGAATTTGAGATCGAGAGGAATTTTATCAGAGATTTTTAACGTGAAGACGATATGCTTTTATAGTAATAAACTTGCATTTCCGACTTGTGCTGGGTTTTATTTTGTGATCACGGTTGCCTTTTACCCTATATCGTAGGTGAGGCGAAGAACGACTGCCTCGGTGGCGCAGTGGTAACGTACGCGACTGCTGTGCTCGAGGTCTCGGGTTCTATTTGATATTTGTTTTACAGTTTGGGTGTTTTCTATGTATAACGTGTATGTATTTATAAAAAAAAGTATATATGTATTTATATCAGTTACCTAGTACCAGTAACACAAGATCTGCATAGCTTAGGAATAGATGGTGTTGTGTATTAGACGTCCTAAATATTTATTGAATAATGTATTTCATAAATATTTAGACATCGCCTGGACTTCCCGATTTAAGTAAACATCGTTGATTGTTTTCTATTTGTCCAACCGTATAACCGAGTACAACGATTCAGTGCAGCCATGTTCAGTCAATAACAAATAAAAATTTGATTTAGTGACTGTTATACATTTAAAAATCAAAATCAATTGACATAATAATATTATTCTGTAAGTGTTTACAATTAAATATTAAACAATTTTGATATTTATGAAATTCACTTTCCGCCATGAGCATTATTAGAGGAAAATGCCAGTGTATAATAGCGCAGTGGTTGTTACTGTAAAATGAATCTTGACAAGCAAACGACTTCTTCGACGAATGCATAAAATGTTTAAAGTTTAAGTTGCCGCTTTCCTTGCAATTATAATAATAACCTAATTCATCGATCAACTTGATAAATAGGCCTTCAAATTAATAGGTAAGTATAGTAGTATAAACTTGATGACCCATGTAGTGGCAAGCGCAGATAAGAATATGGGCGTAAGCACGTTCCCTTGACGGAGCTTGTTGAGCAAGTAAGATATTCTGGTATAAATCTCAATTATCGTTCGCTTTTTTTTAAAGTTTAGTTCAAAAATTTAACATCTCTGCTAATAAATAAAATTAAGAGCAGTCCATTAGCAGTAGTGTAATAGTTGTTACCAATTTGGCTACCAACAACTAACTTTACACCCTTATTTGACTTCTTAAATTGATTTATATATATGTAACGCTAAAGAATAAATTATTGTGTAAAAACACGTGAGCTCGATATTATTTATCTATAAAATATTAAATATCACGCAGAAATATTGCAATAATGATCTGTTCAGATCGAAAAAATGCAAATGTAATTTTTCATGATGAAACGGTATAAAGGGCTGTTTATTGTATTAATCGTTATTTTGGGACAACTGTTTCAACTATATGTCATGCTATTCATACACTTTGATATCTATCTTTATGTTTCTGAATTCAATATTAATTTATCTTAGTGATGATAACAATGCCGCTGATTCCCGGAAAGAGAATATCGACCGCATTTGAAAAGAAGTTTAATAGATTAAAAAAATTAAAAGTTAGGTTAAGCGCATTCCAACAACTTTTACATCGACTAAACTATTTAGTCGAGTTGAGTACTTCTCGTGAATTCCACACAACTTAATTGTTTAGTCGATGGAGATTCGCATACAATCGATTTCAGTCGATTTATATCCTAAACAAATACAACTGTCTTCTTTAAAAGCAACGCTCGAGTCAAGTTGCTAAGTACAAAGCCATTTAACCATTAACTTATAGCATGTGCTTTGCTTTATATACGTTTTAAAAGAGATATAAAAAGGAGGCATTGTGTTCACATATATATGTTCAGTGATAGATTATTTTGTGGAATATTTTATACGTTGAATTCTAGTATAGGATCGTCTGTTTGTCGATGTTATGCGTACTTCAATATATTCCAATACAAAATGAGCGATCGTGATCGCTAGCTTGCCAACTTTTTAATCAAAAGCAGATCGATACAGCTTTTTGATATTTTTATCGACCAACTATCGAATTGACAGTATGCGCACTCTCATATATTGCTATAAATCTAAGAAACAACAAATTAGTTGTGCAACTGATGACTTGTGCGCCGAAGCAAAGGCACTGCGAGTGAGGTAATTGTTCATTTTCCTTGCATTCATTACCACACGCAAAATAATCACACACTCGCCACTGTATTATGATATTAAGTCTAAACGCAACTAGAAGATACCTATACCATCTATTTAAATATCATTTGCAAAAAGATTTCCAACATACAGCCACCCACACACATATTTTACAATAATTTATCAACTAAATGCTCTCTGAAGGACTGCACCATCTACACAGCTAAACCAAAAGTGACACACTTTCTACTGGATCTGAATTACATCGACACTGAGGTGTTATTATCTAGGTATGGTGACATAGTGCTGAGATATTTTGAGTCAATATTTTGTTTTTTTTTTACTTTTTTAATTTAATAGTTTATTTTACTTTGTCTTTTTAATTTAATTTTACTCAAAAATATATTTTGTAAAAATGTATCCTGTACGCGTCTAATTCCACTGTTGCATATTTTTGTATTTTTTGGCCCAAGATACAAGCGGCGCTGCTAAGAAAAGTTATATGTGTGCGTTAACCCTTAGTTTGAAATATGAATGTTGAACTTCTTCGCTAAATTAAATGAGTCAGATGTAATACAAAACATTATATACAATATTTAAGAATGACTATTTCATAAAACTACGGCTAAGAATAGTTTTTCTTATCGATAAGATGTGAGGTTTAGTCTTTAGATAACTACATTGCGGGCAGCACTAAAAGCTCTACTATACACACAGATTATTTATTTGACCGAATGACGTTCAAGTATTTAATAGTCTGTGAAACCGCAAAAGTCGCGCGTGTTAGAGTCGCTAAGGAATCAATTTTGATTGTTCTAAATTTCATATGTCTTGTGACAAAAATAGTTAGTGAAAATGATACTTCTAATTCGGTAAAAAAAATCGAAACCCCTTAGTAATCTATTCTTTTTAGTGTTTATTTTGTGCTGAGTGTCAGTATTCAGTGAGTATTATGAACTTTGAGGACTATGAAACCCTTCCGACCCAAAACCCCGCCATACACATGACCGCTGGAGCAATAGCGGGGGTGATGGAGCATTGCATAATGTACCCGCTCGACTCCGTGAAGGTAAGCATGTTGGAAAGCAGAGCAGTGTTAGGAAAAGTAAACACCTAACCTATTCTCGCGCTGTCAGTCTGTCGTCTGGACTGTTACGCCACCAGTCAGCGGTCTCTCGTTATGTAAAGACATTTGATTTACCTCCAAGACCAGACCGATACTGCAGATCATCGCTACATTCTGACCCACACATGTCGGTGAAAACCCTCGTGTTACAGCTAACTCATTGTCAGTACATAGTTGTTATTATTCAACTGTTTTGTAATGCGTGCTTGCATTTATATGGATTTCTATGATTATTAATCTTGTCAAGATCAAT
This sequence comes from Hyphantria cunea, assembly GCA_003709505.1. Taxonomy (NCBI): domain Eukaryota; kingdom Metazoa; phylum Arthropoda; class Insecta; order Lepidoptera; family Erebidae; genus Hyphantria; species Hyphantria cunea. The sequence continues at coordinate 67,798 of PKRV01001283.1, read as the reverse complement.
TGATACGACCAATGCGGTTTTAGCGAATCTAGTCCTAAATATAAATTTATGTTTAAAAAAACATTATTGTATTGAAGTCAAGACTTGTCGAAATTAAATCTAACATGATGAAAATTATTAATGTGCTTGCTATCAGCAGCAACCTAGTGTGTCCTTGAGTACATTCGGCCAATTATTGATATTTATCAATCATGTCAGTGATTTTAAACTGTGTTTCCACCTATGTTAGAATTCCCAAATACATTATTATTTTTTACTAGTTAATGCCCGCGGCTCTGCCTGCGTATATGTCGGTTACTGCGGCTAATAGTAACCTATATTACTTTAAACATTGTTCATCATTAGGGTGTTAGACAAAAGTTAGCTTTGGCTCCTCCCTCTTATATCCAATCTATATATTCTTCAGTTTCTAACCATTTATATCTGTGCTGTCAATTTCGTTTTGTCCTTGCAAGGTTTGTTGTCAGTGTGTGGCCTTGACACCTGCCCCACCAACTGTTCCATATTTTCTTCCCGATTTTAAACTGAGTATAATTGTCTAATTAAGAAACAAATAAATATGGATGAGGTAATTTCAGTTTAATGCTATTTACACCAACAGTCTGCCAAAAGTGTTGTGGATGACCAAACTGTATGTGAAATTGCCACATGTTTCATTTATAATATTGTGTTTGTAGATCATTTAACACTCACTGGCCGTCATACCATAATGGTTTTGTAGTGCCACACTACTATTGTGATATTTGTGTGCATAAATAGTTATAGAAGTATTTTTCTCGGTGTTGTCGTGTAAGGTCAGAAGTATCCTAAATTAAGCTTGTACGAGCAGGCACTTTAGACACGCAGTGTTAATAACCTACAGTACAACTCTACCTTCCTACTTTGGGATTAGATGGCACTGTGTACTATGTCCTACAATTTTACTATTATATGCATCTAAGTTTCATCACATTGCTTAGTCAGGTAATAAGTCCAATAATAAGGCAGTGGTCATAGCAGAGTCTTGCTGACTTCCCATCACTAGAGACACCAATCAATAGAGGACCTCTAGTGCTATATATTACAGTAACTGTAACAAGCCCGATTCAGCCAGCTGTGCAACATTCTTAGTCCCATATTGGTTACCTCTAGTTAATACACAAAGTTTATAGTTGATTGCAATAGTATCCATTGGCCTTTATATCTTTGCTAGGTAATGCTTCATAAATCCTGACAGATGGCAAAAACTTTTTTGTACATATTCCTGCTGAACAAGCTTTATAGTCCACTGTTGAAGATAGGCCCCCACCATAGCATGTAACTCTCATTTGTTTTGGACTTCTCTCATCCAGTTCCTGCCAGCTATGCTTGCGTTAATTGTCACCTGGTCTTTAGGTATCAATATTAAATTGAATAATATTGTAAATTTTAGTTTTTTTTAAATACTTAAAGAGTGAGCATTTGTTGTTATTGACTACAATTGTATGCTTGATGACCATTTCTGGCATAAAGTATTTCACAATCAGATAAGAAACCATTGCTCTAAATAATAGTCAAACCCGCTGTATTGCAGAAGGGTAGTACATAACTATATATATCTTATAGCATTCAAATTCAAAATAATTTATTCAATCAAGACACCCAAGTGACATTAATGAACATCAAACAGATAAAAATCAGATGGAAAGTGAATGTGGTGAAAACACCAAGACTCACTGCCTGCCTGTGTCAATCCGTAAGTTCCAGTTTCCAAAATTTCTAGGGCTTATGAGAAGAATACCTGTACACAATTTATGCAGTTTTATATTTGTTCAATATATGTTGAAACACATAATAAAGAACTAATAGTAATTCTGTTTGAAGTGCATACATTTCCTTTAAGCGCTTAGTACACAAGTATATTATTTATTTGTGGTATTTCTCCTTGTACTGTGTGCACAATTGATAAGCCAACTTGTTTGTATTTATGTAATTATATGACTTTGTTCAACTCCTTGTCACTAGCTATTACTATATATGTAATGTATAATAAAGTGTTATTTTGCAACATGATCACCTGACTATGGGCCTAAGGCCTCTCATACTCCCTCGTTCAGTTTGCCCACAAGTTCTGTTAACTGCTATCTTGTGTTGTACATGTAACCATATAAATAATATACAACCTCCAAGTCTCCTAAATCAGCAAGTTGGGTATAACTTCAGCCATAATATATAGCCAGAAATATAGCCAACTGACCTAAAACCAAGGCAGATAGTATAGTAACCAGAGTGAAATTATACTTCAGGAATTATTTGTTCCGAATACGATCAGATGGTACAATCTCAGGACCAGTGATCTGGATTACCAACAAATTGTTTTATCTTCACACTCATAATATATATTAGGTGCTTTCATATGAATGATATGTTGTATGGGAGTAATATAAAGGCACTTTTTTTTAGTAAAATATATTTAATTAATCAAACTTCAAAGGGTTGTACCATTGTTATCTATACAATTTCATCATCTCATAGGTAGATTGATAGCTTTACTGAAAAAACCACTGGGGCGAGGATCAGTAAACTCTCTGAAGGCAGTTTGGACTGTCTCATTGGAGATAAATATTAGTTTAGCAGCTGTCTGTTGTGCAGTGTGTGGTATAGTGCTGCCCTGAGACAGCAGTGGCCTAGAGCGATTGACTAGCCTCGGTTGTTTAGCAGCTAGTTCTTCCATCATAGTTTGCAGTTGCTGACAATAGATATCTGCCATAGCCGTTTGACTAGATTTTTTAAAGTTGTAGTGAAAGACACCGACACTAGTTCACTAAACACCTTCAAGTAACTTTTTTGAGTTAATTAATTTTATGAAGCTCACAGTTTCCAAACAAAATGAACCAAAAAATTATATTTTTTTTGCGACACCAATGTCATACACATCGTTAATCCTTCGAGCTTTTTCTGCAGCGATAATTCAAGTTTACCATTGTGCGAGATGAGCGACACTAAAAAAACAAATGAAGAAAAAAAACAAAAGAATGACTGTTTTAAAAAATCAAGTATACCAGTTCAGATCGAATTAAAAAGCTGGATAACGTATGGCCTTTGTTCTTGTTCAGTAAGAGCCAAAAGACTCGAGCAACCAAGTCACAATGTACAACTCAAGAGTCACTAGTGTTGGTGCACCCTTAGACTTTTTTTCCCACAAACAGCGGAAGGGCGGCTAAAATTTCGTAGTATTACACATGTGGTGACACATTGAGTGAAAAACAAAGAATTGCTGCTACAAGTGGTGCCATTCGCGTGGAGCTAGCCCATTTATTTATATTGAACAAATCACAATAACTTGTGATTACATAATGTTATAAACTTGCATCAAGTTGGTAGTACAGTAAAAGCTTTTTCCTTTAGATGTGAATACAAGCCAATATTTATTTAAATACTTATTACAAATCCTTCAATACCTATGATAGTTTGTTGTTGAACTACTGTAGTTAAACTTACTGAACTGTACATGTTATGTCATACCTCCAAATTAATGTAACACCAAGGTTAACTCAATTTCAATAGAATTACTTGTACAAACAAATTCTAATTTGAATGACATCAAGACCTTGAAAAATTGTCATGAATAATGGAATTGTTCACTGCCTGGTGTTGTGCTAGTGCAGAAACACAAACATAATACAACTAGACACCATTTAATATGTATTAATATGTACATTATACATTTTATATGAGAAAGTAATCTGCCTTGTTAGCGTTCTGCCAGCAAACTTGAGTGAGATAGGCGGTCTCGCAGTCGTCGGCTCCTCGCTGGGTGCCGCAGGCCCTCAGTGCCGGCGCGTTGTGCGCCGACATGTCGGGCGGCAACATCGCCAGCACCGCCTCCACATCCACCTCGCCCTCCGACATCATCCCCGCTGTCTCCATCGTACACTTGATGTAACATTTGAGTTTAGCGTCCGGCATTAGGCCCGCTCCACCGTTCACTTTCTCAACTAACGCAATGTCTACCCCCGTCTCCCCTGCACAGTTGTCGCGCACCATGCGCGCCAGTTCAGCCATTTCGGGATCCATTTCGACACCCGAGACTATTAGCGCGAGGTACGCCATCGTTACGAACACGGGTGCTAGGATGTCTTCTAACATGACGAATGTCCGCGGGTCTCAAATGCAAATAACCACAACTAGATTAGATCTGTTTATATAGGAAGGTCTCAATGTCACTAAATGATGTACGGTCTCGTGGCCTGTCACCGTTTACATGCTAAATTACATGCCAACCCTGTCATTTCCAGTGATTAAAATAATATTATTTATCCAACTCTTACATACGTACATGTATTTAAACAGCATCGGGAGCTGTAATTTTTACATACTCTGTCCAGTCATTTAAAAAAATGACGCACAATAAAACGTGAATTACACTGCTCTGTTACGTATGCCAAAATAATTATTAGTTTGAAGTTAAAACTGAAAGAAGCTGGGACGTCACCCTTGTTAAACACATAATGAAGAGTGTGAAGTCCATTTGAGTGATGGGAAGGTGTTTGTAATAGTGGGCGCCTTTGTTCCAGACTCGAATGCAGTCGCTGCGGAGCGCACACAACAGCACCATCTCAGAGACCTTTCGGTACATGGTGCAGCGGGAAGGACTGCTCAGGTAAACACCATTATAATATCCCTCTCACAGCGATTATATCACGTGTGGCGGAGACGGTACTCTGGTTACCTATGAGACTGCTGCGCCTTCGGCCTGTGCAAGGCACCCGTGTCACCTCAGTAAGTTATTCGGTAACCGTACGTCTCACGTCGTATGTCTAATAAATACACCAAGTCCTTAAGAAACTCTTTAAAATATATATTTCTGACTTTAAAAAATATCACGATTGGCCAAAAAGATGCTGAAAGTGCCATATAAGACGTATTTGATGCGAGTAGTAATATTATGAATGCGTGTACAAATAAATATACAGTTCAGGTGTAATGACGTGCATGGCCGGGAGCTGTGCTAATATTGACGCACCGCGCCGCCCGCGCCAGTCAGCGCGCGTGGTAGCGCCGCGCGATACCGAAATGTGTACACACACTACACACCTGTCTATTTGTTAACACACTAATCTCAAGTTAAAGCTTATTTAATTACTACAAAGTGAGTCTACGCGCAAAACACGCTGCAGTGGAGGACGCGTCTTATGTGTTGGCATAATGTATGATATATCTCGCAGTAGGTGATTCCAGCAGTCCCGCGCTTACCGCGATCTCATTAAATATGTTATTGGATATTAATCATCGCAACAATGTATCTCGCTGTACCCATGCATTATGGTAACAAAAGTACATAAAAACCATATATTTATATTGCTTGTTGTATATAAATGACATATTGTATCAAATTTAATTATATAGCTCAATTAGTGGAGAACATTTTAGGTTTTGAAGCGTACAGGAATCAGCTCAACATTTTAATATGGACACACACACACACACACGCACGCACGCACTCACGCACGCACGCCCGCACGCACGTACACACACACACACACACACATACACACACACACACACACACACTTTTTGTGTTCCTGGAGTAGACGACGTAGTAGTCTTAAGGTAGCCATACACGTTAGGGTATAAGGACCTGACAGGTTTACCTGTACCGTTACACCTGTCAGCTTAGCCAGAGTTGAGTAGAGTACATACACGTAGCAGTAAACTTGTACAAAGTCAGTTGAAGCCATGGCCCCGGCAGCGGCGACAGAAACAGAATACCATACGACTAAAAAAGGAAGTAACATTGATTCGCTTTTAATGAATTCCACGGGCTTTGTTCCGGGTTCGTATTTGTTTGGCGTTTAACCGAATGTCTTTAAATACCAAACTATTACACGTGGAATAATAATCAATGAAAATAAATGTCCAAACGACGCGGCAGCACCTCAAAGTGGAACAATAGTAGACACGGGTAAAATTGCAATTGAAATGATATCAGTAATACTGTTATTAATTTCAAGAATAAAAATAAATATTGGGCATTGGTTCAAAAAGCTGCAAAATCTTTAACGAAAATTACGCGCACGTGGGTTGCTGTGTGTTAGACGAAGGAGGTGGGTGGGGGTATTTTGAAAACATCGCAAAATTGAATACTCTGGTTTCCAGAGCATTAAAGCCTTTTGGTACTATCAACAAAGTAGAAACAACCCACCATAAGCTTACTTTTTTACAGACATTCAAATACTGCTGTGATGATAAAGGTACAAATTGCATATTCCCTAGGGAATATGCATAAAAATTTTATTTGTCTTAAATATTTTTTTCTAGATTTTTTATTGTCTTTACAATATACTTAAAGAGATTTTTTTTTACTAAGTGATTATTTAAACTCGGAAAACATTAAATAAAAAGTGAAAATTAAGGGAGACAAATCCAAACTTTTAAAACGCTTAATATTGGTCGAAACGAAATGTGACGAAACCGATAGTCACGTATATCGAAATTATTATGGTCGAAATTCAAACTGTGTCAGTAGTGTTTGTGAGAAAAATTACCTTCTTCCATTATTTTTATATCAATTAAAACTGTTAACAAGTATTAAGTATGTAACTGAAACACTGAATGGTAAAGAAACACAAAATGACAATGACGTCATTGGCTGAGTCAGAAGCGCACGCAAAATGGCGGCGTTTGAATCGCTCAAATTTAGTTAGTGTTTTAAATTTCACTTTGAAAATTAGTTTGACTATTTTCAAGCCTATTCATATTTTTTATGATATGGACGTAAATGATCAGATTAAGAAACTAAAAAAATATGCTTGTTCCCTATTTTTATTTTACCTATGCAATATATAGATAGACCGGTACGTACTTTATATGTATTTAAAACTTCCTGAGTGCGGCATGCAGTGAAAATTGTTATTTGTTGTTTTGACGGTTTCAAACGATTTATGAGCAAAGTGGTTCACGTTTCAAGTTTGTCGATACAATATAAAATTTCGCCTAGTATTCTAAAGCTTTGGGAAAATCATCGAAATTGAGAATGGGTAGCGTTTTTACCACGATAGCGATGAATAGCGGTGGTATTGGTGTACAGTGCAGACGAAGTACGTAAGAGTATCTTTTCCACCCCATCTTCGTTTGTGTAATCATAAGAAATAGAAACCCAAGCGGAAAAATCTTTACAAGTCTAAGGTGGAAAGTGACTGGTCGCGGTTATACCTACACTGTTTAGCAAGTTGTACAAGAGCCTGTCTGTTGCCTCTATTTGGTTTACAAAATAATATTCTGTCGATAAAGTATGGGTTTTTTGTGGGTACCACGTATTTGATTGCTTAAGCGTGATCTTAGATTGTCGTTGCAAAGATAAGCAGTAGGTATGTGACATTGGACCAATATCGCGCTATCGCGATAAAACGCAGCTTGTGTTAGTTACCGCGTGTGACTGCTCGCAACTGCTATCACCACTTGTCGCATCGGCACATTACAGCACACGATAAAATATACGTGTAGCCATAAATGTGTATGAAGATATAGGTCAATGCGGCCGCGATATCGTTTTTACTTGTTAAAGTAATTTTTTGGCTAATTTATCAAACAGTAATTATCTTTAGTTCTGTTTTAGGACTCTGTAACAAATTATATATTATTTTATCAAATAAATTACGAATTGAGCTAAAAAAACATATCGTCAAGGGCCTTTCACGGTCCATTGCTGGACTCGGGCTTTTATTTTAGGCTATTAGTGACAAACGAGCAGACGTATCGCCTGATGGTACGCGATTACCGCTCATGGACACCCGCAACACAAGAGGCGTCACAAGTGTACGCACTTTTCTTGAAGGTCTGAAGGTCCTACTGGTCCGGAAAGACCGCAGGCGACAGTTCGTTCCACAGTTTTGTTGTGCGAGGCAAAAAGTTCCTTGAAAAGCGCACAGTTGTGAACTTCGACCATCTAGATGATGGGGATGAAATTTCTGTCGCGAAGGACGATGGCGGAAAGAGGCGACAGGAATCAGCCTAAACAATCCTCGGAGTACTCCTCATGGTAAATGCGGTAGAAGATGCACAGTGAAGCCACATCTCTACGCAGCGCCAAAGAGTCTGGCCGAATTGAAAGTTCTTGGGAATCGACGATTCGAGTCGCTCTCCGTTGAATACGGTCCAAAGGGAGGAGCTGGTATTGGGGTGCCCCCGCCCAATGATGGGGACAGTATGTGAGGCCAGACTTGCGCCTTATAACGCAAAAGGCGGTGGGCCGGCGTGAAATACTGTCTTAATCTGTTGAGCACACCGAGCTTCTTCGAGGCCAATTTGGCCTTACCCTCCAAATGGTCACAAAACTGAACTTCGCTCGATATGTTGTCACCAACTATTCTAATATTGGCCGAGGCAGATAGGGGAGTGTCAAGTTTTAAACGAGGACATACGACCGACGGCAGTTATTTAGCGATGAATGCGCAAACTTGTGTGTTTGTAGGGTTAAATTGGACTAAATGAAGTCTACCCCAGTCTGAGATCTTTTTCAAAGAGGTGTCAACTTCAGACACAAGTTTTTTCGACTCTCAATGACGTTATCCCGAGAAATATTAGCGCGGCCGGTGTAAAGGGCATCGCCGATGCTGTCATCCGCATAATAATGAATGCGCTAATTTGCAGCATACCATTGATATGGAGGAGGAATTAACAATAATTATCTTTAGTTCTGTAGTAGTGGATAGCCACTACTACAGAACTAAAGATAATTATTGTTTTATAAATTAGCGAAAGAAACTACATTAACAAGTCGTTTCGACCTATAAAGCCAGAAATTGCTAATGCTATGCTAGTTTTTGCAACAAGATCTTGTAAGATCTCTTCAGTATACCAGTTTGATATCGGATGATGATGTATAAAATCACGAACTCCGTACGGGCTTTAATACATAGACAACGATTAATTGTGGGAGCCACTCTTCGGCATGGCTCGATCGGAATAATACCACGGCCTCACAAAAAACCTGTGAAAATCAGTGCTTGCGCTGTGTTTCACCGAGTGTACCTATGAGTAAGGTCCATACCCTAAACTCTCCCCCCATCCCCCAAAGACCGGCAACGCACTTGTGACGCCTCTAGTATTGCGGGGGTATCCATGGTGTTCGGATTGATCCAACTTGATAACTGACAGTTTGACGTGTCATCGTCATTAAAAGCACCTTGTCGTCTCACTGACACTTTGTCGTGACACTCTCCAACCTCGTATCCGTCTCTAAGCAATACTTCGGCAGTCGCAAAGTTCTTGTGAACATGCCAAGTGTTGTAACGCTGCGTTATACTTCTTGACTTTTGGACTTCTCTCTGAGCTTGGCTTATAAAGGCTTATAAAGTGCTTTTTAATGGTTCTCATCTTACGCTCACCAACAGCGACTCTTCACGCCTATATCGCATTTTGCATCTTTCAGGTTGCCATATATTTATATCGCTGTCACGGTATTTTATGAACGCAAGTTTTACTTGGTACGTCTAGAATGGAATTACGCCCACCTCCCGTTGTTTTCGTCCTTGGTTGAACAATGAAAAAATCAATAAAACCGAAAGCTTTCAGTAACTGACATTAACTTTCAATTGATTAATTTTTAACTTGTCTTTCCTGGTGAGGTGAGGTGCAAAGTAATTGTGGCAGTAATCTGAGTTAAAGTTAAATGAACGCTGCTTGACCCACATTAGTATTACAAATTTGAAAGTTACTCTGTTTGTCTGCCTGTTGCGCTTCCACGGCTAAACGACCGCATCAATTTCCATGAAATCTGCCAGGGAAATACCTTTAAGAAGGATATATTCTTCTATTTGCCGCGATAACTTCACAAAATAAATTAAATAATTGATCTATCTCCGACACTCGTCGTAATTACCTACTAAAGAATAGCTCGTTTAGAAATGTGCGATAACCGTAAGATCACATTTGCTTTCGTTATGAGTGTAGGTATTTTTTTGTATACTCTTCAGTTTTTGTCAATAAATAAAAATAAATAAGCGAATACATCCTGCCTAAAAAACAGGTTTAAGTGTGAATAGTATTATTTTTGAAATTTCTTAGTAATATCGGCTTTACGTTAGTAATAATAGTACTACGATACCTACTACTACACTTCATATGTAAATATATGAAAAATAAATCTATTATTGTAAAAACCTCCGTTGGTTATTTTCTCATCAATATTAACGGGAATATCAATTCATGATAGTTGACTAAAAATTAAACCTGCGTACATACCTGGCAATCAATGGAATCTAGTTGCTAGTTTGGTGGAGAATAATTTAGATAGTGATATGTCATATTACAAATATTGGAGAGCATGCCGACGCTACGCCTATGGTCATTCATCGATTTACCCCCCTCCCTTTCCCCAATCAATATGTGCGATTCGGAGCACAGGCGCTGATCGCAGCTGCCTGCCATTGTGACCTACGTACTTACGTCACGAGACAAGGCCATTGTCATGTCCACTGTCCTCTGCACCTGTTGCCTTGTAGAAGTTCTCTTGACTTTCTCATTTTGTACAGTTCATTTTTCCTCTAAACCATTTCTTTTTCTTTTGCGATATAATAAACCTCAGGCAAAATATGTAAGTCAGGTCTCTGATAACAGTATGACCGCTGGTGGTTATAAGGGAACTAGGTTGGATTGGCATAATTCGATTTGAGAACGAAATATTTGATATTATTTATCTTTGCTACTGGGAATTACGATACTGTTTTGTGACTGTAATTGTTTGTGATGCTTTTGTTTTGGGTCATACTTTAAAGGAGTGTGATGAAAAACGACTAATATCTCGATCCAATTTTGCGACCTTAATACTTTAAATACTCTTGTTTTTGCAGTCTTATCAACGATACAATGTTAAAATGAGCCATTTGTCTACCTTGTCACTATAAAATGAATATAAGTACAAAGATAGGAATTCCTTTGTTTTCATGATTTTTGTTACGTTACAAGTTGAAGTGTAATGGTCGGTCGACCTTGCCTTTGCTGACCTACGGTATATTTATTATTTGGATTATTTTTACATGTTGATAGTTTGTATTACGTCAATGTGATCATGTAATATTGCCTCTACCTCCAAGTAGAGAAGTGCTGCCGTTATACTGTACCTTGTATGATGCCCTGTGTAATGGCGTGTTACCATTACACAGGACATCATACAGGGTCACTGTAAATACTAAACGTAACTTGCTAACTAATATTTTAGATAAAGAAAGATTTATTTGTAAGAATATTGTATGGTCAACCATTTCTGGTCTACTAATTTTTCATGTTAAGCAATTCATTCCTAAGTGCTGCCTATCCATGAGGTTCTCCTACAGCTCCACATTTCAGTGACGACTTAAACCAAATCGATCAGTCCTTGTCAGGGTGCTTTAACCAGGGCGTGAAAGGGCAACTCACTAGGCCGCCATAGTGCGAATCATCATGCTGAACTGTCTGCATTCGCAATGAGCGTAGTGGTCCCGACTGGTTCCGATTCTTGGATTGTACTTAGGCAGAGTAGCAGGTTCCAAAAAAACTCAACTTCTCCACGCTACGAGGAAAAGGAGACACAGACTAGGTTGCGCGGGTCAGCTAGACGAAAATGAATTTGAGAATAAAGCACGAACTTATATTCTATAAAACTAATCGATTACGATATTTGATTGAAAAAAAAGTTGATTATGTTAACTTATGATCAATCTCTAGGCTAGACCAACCGTCCCCCGACGTCGCCTCATGCCATCATTTTGTTCCTAAAAAAGTTATTGTGCAACCTTCTGCGCGATATTCATTCGTCAAGATACTTCGGCCGCATTGTATTACTTCGGTACCTACTAGTGCTTCACTTATCACCGTCCTGACATGACTTGTGTTTCACTCAAAATGTTCAATGACTACGGGAGCCAGGAGTTCCTCGCACTGGTTTCACATAGGTTCTATAAATCATACCTACACATCGCCGGCCCGGTGCCGGACATGCGTAATTCCTTTTAATTAAGGTTGCGAAATATTACACCAATTTAACCGTATTTAATTTGATGAAAGCTACTAGCGATTTCTGATCGTTTCCATTTATTGTTATATGAACCTAAACCACGTTTTGAAACAGATAATATATGTTATAACTCGAATCTGTGCCACGGTTTGTGTATTCCGAGAAACATTTAATGTTATATATCGCTTTAGTGGGAATGCACAATTAGATACTTTATTCCCTTGAAATTACTAGATATGATCGTGCTCTTACAAAACATTTATTAGATACTGTTTTCAAATGACGGCTGTCTCAATAACACTCCAACACCGCAAAAGGTGAGATGGATATCGTTTTCTGTAACATAATAAATCGATTTGTAGCACCTTGTGGCCAATACAGAAAGTCACAATTGCTGTACGTAAGCAACGGCAAATACAATACTGTTTTGATCCAGTTCCCTCTTCGCAAAGATGCCGTGAACTAGAATTGTTAATGAATTCGGCAAGGATCAGCGGATGAGGCGGGGTTCGCGCGACGTACCGCGGGCACAGCGCCAACCGAATTGGTGTTACTCACACAATTGACGTGCCCGCGGGCTTTGTGCAACAACATAATACAGGACAACTGTCGCCGCACCACCTCTAGTCACGTGGCGCCTGCGTGTATCAGCCAAGCATTGGATTGTGGCGCTTGATACTATACATTACTCATTACGCAGCCACGAAACAGGTCTATCGATGCAAATAAGTCTCTACTGCGCAGCAAATAAATCACCTATTGCAATACCGTAGCCAAGTTTCAGATGAAGCTTGTCTGAACACATTTTCATGACTCTTTAACTACTAAGACGGTAATAGTTTTTTGTTCTTCCTTTGTCGGTGCGCTAGCCGTTGGAGCGTAAATTTCGCTGTTACATGCATCCCGCCCCATGCGCTTGAATTAAAATCTCATTAAATTATCGCCAATCTTTTTGCTATTTGTATAGACTTACTGTAATTGGTCAAATTAATCTGTGGAAATCTGTACTCATAAACAATCGGTGACGCTGATCAAAATTGCTCGATTTAAATTAATTATCACCATTCGCGTTAGATTGATATTTAATTTAATAGTTTATTTATTTCAAAGGCAAATCGATTTGTTGATGAACAAAACTACTTAACCGCTATTAAGATGGTATTTTTTTGTTTTTTAGCACAAAAGCGTCGTCGTCTTCTGATTCGCTTGTGAATTTATAATAGTAGTGAGGACGAAATGTACACAACAGCATTACAAGCGACTGTGTCAGTCCCGAGAATTAGAGCAGCCGCTCTACCCAATACGGCCAGACCTATATAATAACAATATAGGACGTGTGTTTATCAGAACAACACAACACCTTTGGCTTGTAGCCCTGAATGTGAACCAGAGACAGACGCTTCTCTACGCGATAGCGACGCTCACTATTTGTTATGAGTCATAGTACTGATAAGGCTCCTATCACCCGAGCCATTTATACACATTGTTTTCAAGAAGTGCGAGTAATGGGACGATGTTGCAGTATGCACCACTCATACATGGCGCGGTCACTCGGCGCGCTATCGTTCTCTCAACCGCAGCATCACAGCCGGAAGTAAATGCTTACTCTAATAGATGTGACATATGTGAGCGACGAACTCAATGACCTCCGTTGTAGAACTCCAGCTCACAGATTGTTACGTACCGACCACCAATATAAGCCTACCGATTAATAATATTCAATTACATTCGTTCAGAAAACATCAAACTTAATAATTTATACATTTACCTACTTGCTAGTTTTAGATGTACTAAGTAAAAGACTTCAAATTACTCACAATGGATAAATAGACTTTCGCATAGTCCTGGATATACATAAATCTACAAGCTTAAATAAGTGTTTAATTTTTTTTTAATTATTTGATGTAGCGTTCGTTATTACAAATTGTAATGCGCAATCAGACCTTTTTATCATTGTAATTGCTAATTTATATGATATGCTGTGTAAAAAATGAACATAATTGTAGTTTAATTGAACCGAATCAACATTGACGACGATTAGGTATAACGCACCGATAGTGGTCTGGTGTTATAAGAGATACGTAATGAATTTGTCGCATGCCTAAGGCCTTCTCACATATACTACTAAGATTTCTGAGTTTACCTTGCTGCCGGATAAGCAATAACAATAAATTCGATAATTGCAGCGAGAAGGCAAGAACATAAAGCTAAGAACGAGAAGCTAAGAAAATTCATTACTTCTGATCATCGTCATCTAACCACTATAATATTTACTTTTGACCACGACGCGACTGACTTAATAATACGCGGGTGCTCATTTATATCACCTATTAATTTTAGGTGGATTGGTCTTATATGTGATGTGTCTGGTACAGTGTGCGTCTATTATCGTGTGTTGACTATTCATTGTACGTTCACCGATTTTTGCCATTTCCAAATCATGTTTAATGGACAAAATATGACCAATTGACACGATGTCTACTCACGGTCTACGTATTGATGTCGGACATATAAATCTGTAATTATCGAAAGAGGGGGCGTTCTGCAGCTGGTTGGTTCTGTCTCGGTCCTCAGTCTCTCGCTCAGGCGCATGTAAATGTCAATTACGTAGCAATGTCAAGCTGCCATGTACAAGCATATTGTACGCGTCAATTTATTGTGATGTCGACCGTTTCACTTGCATTTTGTTTTCTCTATCGGTATCAGTGCAATGTTTTCGGGGACGTAGCGACGTACCGTGTGCACCGTTTGTCACACTCGCAGTACCTGCATCAAACCCGGCTCGAGCAAAATCCTAAACAGAATATAGTTTAAACATTTTCAGTCTATTATTTTTAACCTCTGAACCTCGGTCCTCAACCAGTGAAGTCTTAGAAAATTATATAGATATTATTGACGAATAATTAATTGTCTTTCATTCAATATTGCAATGATGGAGAGCTCTAGGGAGTGAGTCACATATTTCTTAAGAAGATGACGTCTCGTTCATGCTCTACGACATTCTATTGTCAATTACTGTTATCACGCTATTGCAACGAGGAAATTGTTTTGTTTGCTTGAGTTTTTCCAATGTTGTATGTTTATACGACACGTATTTTATATCTAAACATATAGCCAGTTAATCACATATAGCCCAAGGTCTATCTGGTACTGCTGCTTTCAGAGAAATCACTGGTATATCTCGTTTGTAATGAATCTACTTACAAGAATAACACGGACTAATATACAGACGTATATAAATCGCAATATAATATGTTTCGTTATCAGTTTTAAAAAAATTCAGAATCACCAGGCTAAGAAAACAAGACCATAACTAAATACAAGTTTGATCCAAATCGTTAGTGCCGATTCCGTGACGTATGGAATATTCATACATTAAATATGTATATGTATGTATGCAACTAATGCTCGTTTAAATTAGAGGTGGATAGATGTTTAAGATCTTGCGCAACTGACTGAGAACACTCGTGTGGGAAACCTGTCCTTGATATAGCTTTGACTTACTTTTTATTATGGACACATCTTATGCTAATCGACTTGTTTGACATCCAGTTCGAAACCGCATAGAAAATTAAGGTATTGTAAGTCTCATTACAAAAATGGTCGTCATATTTTATTTTTTCAATATCATTGTATTTACACAGTATGGTTTATGAATACTTATTTTTTTTCGAAATAACTTGTTTTATTGTCCTCCTAACGTCTGTGGCAATCGTTACGGGTAATCCGAGCCCCGTAAACTCCCACGACAGCCTTTGTACAAACTTTGATGTTGCCTTGCCAACAAGGCAACATCACGTAGATCGTCGAAGTGCAGCCGTATCGCAACAGACTTGAATCCGACCTCGCACCTAGGAAAAGGTTCGGACGGACGAACTTGATCGTTTTATTAAGAGCTGATGATTGATTTATGCCGTGACAAATTTTTATTTGATTTCTTTCGCCTGTTTCAGCATCATTCGAGTAACTGAGAATCGACAAATTACAATTTCCTAATTATGCATCATTAATATTGCAGCAAATTCATTTTTGCTAAAAATATCTTTCCGTCTGAAAATTTCTATTAAATCCATGAACCCGTTTACTTTTAAATCCAACCACAGAGAGGAAAGGAGCAGGAGTGAAGTTGTTACTGCTACGAGTTTAGGAAAGCCCCGTCAATAGTATCGTATCAGCGGACGCATGTCAGACGAGAATAGACTGAAAGGAAGTTCCACTGAATACACGACACAAAAGAGGTTAATTACAAGAACAAAGATCTCTATCACGAATCTGCCACACGGACAATATTACAAAAGCTTAAAACTCGAAAGTTAATTATTATGATTTTGACCAACACGACGTTGTCTGTTTCTTGGGTTTACCTCTTCAACAGTAGCTGTGGGGCTTAACCTCCGTATTGATTCACCCAAGAGTTTTGAAGGTCACGGGGCCAAGCCGTGGGCGACCTTGAACGCGAAGGGCGGGGAGCGGCCCCGAGCGTCTCACGGCCGCGTGCCTCGGTGATTGCGCAATAAGTTGCGACTGGCTGTTACGACGATATTATTCCCTTTTACGATATCTTTAGGTACAGAGATTACATATAATTCAAGATTAGGGCAGGAGTCAGGCCCCTTTTTCAATTGACTAATCGCTGGCGAATTAGTAGAATTAATCGATGTTGATACTAAACTTGTAATATGGAGGTGCTGTTTAGGAACACTTACTGTTGAGTTTTTCTTACTTTGAATATTTTTTTGGTCCAGTACTCCTTCTTTATTTTTTATTGTTAGCCCATATGATACAATGTATCTCTCACGCGGACAAAATCTTATAGGATAATTACAAAGCATTCATAGGCAGTATTGTCCTACATTAGATTCAATCACCGTCATTTGTTGTTAGTAATAAGGTAAGGGACAGTCCTATATACATATCTATATTTAGAACAAGTCAATACTTTCAGTGGCCATTGTCGATAGGGTATTTTACTGGAATATGACTATATGGTAGTTTCAGCAATAGGCAACGGAAAATCTTAAGTCTCTCGTACTCAAGGCGCCATTAACCGCTTAGAAACGGAGTCCAGCATTAAAAAGGTTTTGAGCTTTAGAAAGATTCGATACGATCCATACCAATCGCAGACATCTATTACATTCATCATTTTTATATTTAAAGAAATGCATTTACATTTTCACCATAGTCATATGCCGAACGTATGAGTATTACGAGAATAAATTCATTAATTTTGTTATTGTTAGTGGATCTAATATTGTGTACTGCGCTGCAGTCGATGTCTAAATTTTTTACGCACTTCTTTTTTAAAACGATGGATGAAGAAAAACTGGTTTTGCTACTTGTGTTCTTGCAGCTTATGTTTAAAAAACTGAGATACTCGATTGTGAAGCGTTACATCATGTTAACACCATTGGATGAGTAATGTAACATAATGATCTCTCGTTTTAACACACATTTATCATTAAAAATTAGTTATAAGTGCACTAGCTTTTGCCCGCGGCTTCGATCGCGCAGAAGTAGATGTTTTCATCCCTTATTTTAGCCAAGGGGTGGCATTTCCAAAATTCCTTTCTTAGTGCTCACTAACGTTATATAAAGAACCTACATGCAAAATTACAAGATTCTAGGTTCAGCGGTTTGGGTTGTGCGTTGATAGCTAGGTATCTCAGTCAATCATTCGCCTTCCTCAGGTAGGTAAATAACGACCAGGGGAGAAGCGAGTGCTCTTATTGTTGCGATATTAGTAAATAAATATTTTATCTGTTTAAATAAAGTAGCGAATTATTGCCAGTCATGGTGAGGCAAGTGTCCCTGAGCAAAAACGCTCGCTGATACCTATTATACACATTTGTGTAGTTGTGTGATATCGTCCATGTAATTATTGAGTGCTGTGCATAATATATATTTTGTTGCTTGCCGGGATCTTTAAGGGCAGCGGTGTAGGTAAATTGCAATGCAATGCTAGGAAACATATCCTAATTGATTTGTAACAATATAAATATGTGTCGGATGTATAATCCAAGCCTAAGCTTCACCTGGACTTCTTATAGTTAGTACTATGAACTCGTTGATATACAAATACATTATGAAGCAGAAGCAAGTTACATATATTAAATCAACATACAATGAAAACATTCTCAAAATTATGGTAATTTCTTGAAATTAAATTCCAGTACTTGATCCGTACGTCATATCACCATGATAAAAATATACATTGATAGTAACGATTGAGAATCCACAATTGGATTGGTAATGAAAGTAATAATTGAAACAAGCGATTGTCAATTGAAATGGGAGCTGTCAACAGTACTGGTTAGACAAAAACTAAGTGTGTAATGTTTCTAACGTTTGACGAGAGTAATACAAGTGAGATGGTCTAATTTGTGTTTGAACTACCACATCATGTCTTATGTTATATCGCTTACATATTTGGCAAACGTTACATTTGACATAAGTTCCCCTCAGCTCCGTCGCACCAGTTTGGGTTTGAATCTTAGACGATGCGTGCCAGACGAAAAACGTTTCTTTATATTCTTTCGATTATAATTAAAGGATGTTATCAAACTTGGGGGTCCCGCTTATCTCATCGTCTGTTTGGACTCCGGATCAACCGCCACTGCCATTCTTGCAGTGGAAATTAACGATTATAATTAGCCAGGGATTTATTTAGGGTTTTGTGTTCTGAAGTTCATGTCTCGTCTGACTAACTCTCGATCTTTTCAACTTTAGTTACTGGAATTTGGCTTTAGCGTGTTCTTATTGTAGAATGTGTCCGCAGGCCTATCCGCGGCATGACGGCAGTGGTGGCGGGCGCGGGCCCCGCACACGCCTGCTTCTTCGCTACCTACGAGCACAGCAAGCACACGCTCTCCCAGTACACCAGGCATCGGCACGAACACATCGTACATGGTGCGTATTCTATCATCACTAACACGCAGAGCCCATCACTACGAGTTCGTGTGAGACTCCAACTAACGTTCGTTTCCGGCTTTTGATTTGTTAAATAAAAAATCTTAATTTGTAATATTTGTGTAAGTATTACGCGATGTTTTGCTCATCTTGTTACATTGCCGATAAACCTTTGACATTGTAAATAATTGAGGAGCACTTGTCAAAGAGGAAAATATCACGTCACGATATTAACACGCATACGCATGCGCGCGTGCGATCGCAGCAATACCTCGTCGATGGCAATAACCAAAGATACAGTTTTGCAATTATTGCCAATTCGGTTATCCCAATATCAGTGGGATTCACAAACTAGGAACAAGTAGAGAATATCGCTGCCTCGATTGTTTGCCCTGATACAAACCTTATTCCTTTCCATTCTACCTACCAATGCCGTTAGGACCTTGACTCACACCACATTCCTTTTTGCTTTTAACTTAAACCCTTTTAAGTAATTGAAGGAGTTACTTATTGCACCACCCTAAAACTTTGTTTTCCACTCCGTGTCTGTGTTTCGTTACAAACGTGCTTCCGATATATGTATACGCAGACAGAGAGTAGAAGTGATGCAACACGCCATGTGGCGACTGTTCCAGGTTTGTCGGGGTGTATCGCGTCGCTGGTGCATGACGCCGTCTCTAATCCCGCTGAGGGTGAGTACTGAACTTTTTTCATTATATGTACTTTATTAATTTTTATAACTACACATAACCAATTCTCAGTCAAACCGCTGTACCTCGAGAACAGTAGGTATTATCTTCCACTAGAGTTGCCCAACTATCGATAGTTGACCTCGAAAACTAGTTACAATATCAAAAGTGCTATCAATATATAGTATCGATAAGATCGATACTATTATATGATAACACTGTTGATAGTATCGATAGTATTTTTTTTAACTAATAGTATCAATGCTATCGATTGTATCGTTATAATAAATCATAAAACTACCAATACTATTGTTAGTTTAATAACCGACGATTGTAGCGTTTCCCAATTTTAGCCTAATAAATGAATAGTGTTATATCTGTCTCGCTCACTGTGCTTTGATTGTATTCGGATACACTTTATAATTAATATGTTACGTAATATGTACTTAATATTTTTTTTGAGAATATTTAATAACTGTGTAAATGATTATTGGAAGGCAATACTATTTCAGTTTATTAAACTATCAATATTGTGAACTATCTATATTATCAATACTATCGATAATAGTACTCTTAAACATATGCCATTCTTCGATAGTATCGATACTGTCGATAGTACAATTCTTTCGTAGCTAATAAATTCGATACTATCGGTACTATTTTGGTATATCAATTACTATTGGCCTTTATCTCAGCAATAGTATCGTTACTATCGAAAATATCGATAGGGTATCGATACTATTGATATGAGTCAACAATCGATAGACAATCGATAGTTTAGCCATAGTCGACAATTGATTGGCAACTCTCTATCTTCCACCCTATTCATTCACTTGGCTCTGTAGGTATATGTTAGATTTAATGGTGATTGGTTAATTAGTAAGGATAATTTTGGTGTATGGTATAAGCAAAAAAAACTCATGCATATTAATTAATTATTAGATTAGTTAAAATATTATCAGACAAAACTTAGTTTTATTGAGTTACTAAGTGAATTTGTTGAAAACGAGGAAGAACTTAAGTGCTTACGGCCGGCGCGGCTTAGTGCCGCCGCGTGTGACGTGCGGTCGCAGCTCGTCGTCTGAGCCGGCGCCTTGCGGCCGACCACTCGTGTCTCCGTATACTTGCAAGTCACGTCACCAGCTCGAGCGCCTCCACTTGTGCAAACTGCGCTTCCTTGTACTCGTTATCTGCGCGAATAATTACGTTTATAGCGCCTCTCTTCTAAAATTAATAGGTGTTTTCCATTTCCTTTGTCACAAATACGACTTGTTGCAACAGATGTTCGGCACAATAGGCTTGTTTAGCTTCCCGCGTGTGTGTTGCTAATTGATATACCGCGTTGTCATCGTTCTAATGAGTTCCTGTTCAATATATGAATGTCGTGTTTTAGTAAATGAAAATGATTTGTTTGCACGTGGACGGTAGAGTAGGGTTCACCCTGGGGCGGAACATCAATTCGTCCCAGCGATATCAATCGATAATATAGTCATTGTGTAGTATATATGTAATAGTTGCATTCATTGTCACAAGTATTGATGCTTGAGGGAATAAGACAAACAACACATATGAACGTGTAAGTGAGACCAATCCATATTTTCCCACAATGCCGTGACATCTTTCGTTTCGTGCGTTTAGCTAGATATAAGCCGATGAACTAATGAAGTTTTTCCTTTTTTTGTCGTCAGGAAGTTTGAGTTCTTTCGATTTTCTAAGTATTGTATAGCTTTTTATTTTTAAATAAATTCAAAACAAAGTTGAAATTTCAAAACAGGTCTGAAATATGATTATTTTATATTTTTTACCCCTAACTCATTTATAACTTGAAATATTATTTTTCTTTCTTTAAAATGAAAATTCTGCTCGTTTTGATCGCGTTCATATTTAAATAATAATTGCATCTCTAAGCATAAAACATTTTGAAATAAACGATTTAAGTGAGCACATTGAAGTTGCTGCTCCTTTTATAAATTAAGTAGTTTAACTATTGAACACATCATGCAGTTTCCCAGTACTTAGCAACTCGGAGTTTCCTCAGCATCGTTAGTGACTGACCTCCATCAGTTAGGCACTTATTGGTGTTGCGATCATTAAATGTTCATCTGACATTAATTTACTATTAACAAGTATACTGTATGTAAATACCAAACTCCCATCAGTAAGTAGTAAGAATTGATTAACAGAAACCCTTATCTTCTTATCGACAACGACAGTTAGTGAAGCTAAACCGGAGATATTTGAAACATAAACGGGTATTCCACACACACTCACAATCAACCATACGCACACACACTCAACGCCGGTTATCGGTATTAGTTTGTTCACTTTGTGCATCAATGTCGTTTTGCAACTGTACTTACCGCACTGACGTATATGTGTGTACATTTAATTGAACTAGGCTAATAACTTCATTACATTTTAATGATATTGATATAATATAGTGATTTTCGTTACAGTTGTGATATTGGCACTTTATGTATTTTGCTCATTGTGTGCACTGTGCTGTGCCCTGGTTACATAGTTTAGTGGCACTCGGACCAATTGCATATCGGCTAAACTCAGTGTAGGTTGCAAACATTTTAGTGGCAACTGTAGGTACACACATCTGTACTTCACACACCGTTTTCAATATTTCATAATGATGTCTCAACATTGAGTTCCATTGACGTTTGATGCCATTTTAAAATTATTCACAGAACGAAAAACGCAGCCAGTGGTGCTAGTAAATTATTATTGTCCTGCGTAATATAGGGGGCAAACGAATATCGGTCGAGGTAGTGCATTTCTGCCTGAGCACGTCTCCCATAATGACGTCTCACATCGTTCTCTACAATAGATAATTTATAATCCTTCTTTTGTAATAAATAGGGCAGCAACAGCGCGTGTGCACGCCCTTTTTTAGCTTTTGTGAGTGACAGAAGTGCGGCCTCGTTGTGACTCGCCTCTAATTCAATTTTGACGAGAAGAATTTTCTTCAACGTCGGGTCAGATGTCCGAAATATTATTATTGCTTTTGTTTCGCAAGTCTATTAATCAATATTTCTTCTTTTTACTCAGTTTAGAATGAGCGGGTATCAGCAACTGAAAGATTTTTGTTTCTTTTTATAACACGAAAAAGACATTAAGAACATTCTGTATCATCAAATCAGCAATTGACTTTTATAAAGATTACAAAGTTATTACCATCATAATGAGATTTTGTAACAATTATTTCCAAAATTTAGAATTTTAAAATAGAATCAACTTTTATAATCATCGCTTGTACCCACTACAAATGCGTGTCCTAATCACTGTTTAGAACCGTCGTGATTGTGAATTTAGAAATGTTTAAAGGTTATGAATAAACGCTACTCGGGCTTGCACTGTACTCAATACTGCGAAGTCGCTCCACGTTAACACAATCAATAAAAATACAATGGCTTGAAACGAACTGATTATATCTTAATTAATTTCATAATCTTCGGAATCGGGCGACTATTGGCCTAACGGCTGTGATGTGAACGCCTTCAGTGGATGGAAACTGAGAAGAAGAGATAAGACGTGTAACACATGAGACACTTGCATAACTAAGTTGTGTGTCGACATAACATTAAGAATGCTTAAAGTGAGCAGTGTGCTGGGCGAGTCGCTTTGAGCAGTAGTCGATAGTGCGCGCGGTGCGGGAGCGTTGGTGCTGTACACCAACGGCGCGGATGTGTCCGCCGCCGCCCTCCATGGGCGGAAACTAATCGCGCTGTTGTCACATCACCTCACACGCGCACTACGCCCACTCAAAAACATGAGTAGCCGCCGTCTTCGCCGTTAGCTCACTGCATGTTTTATTAATATTTTATTTTCATTGGAGCTATCGCCCACGGCATGTTCTTTGGTGACTGGATAGCTGGCAGACATGTCTATAAGATAGTGTAAAATAAAGTGCTTCCGCTCTCTTTTCACTCAGATCTTTTAAACTACCCATCGGATTTCAATACAATTTTATCAATAGAGAAGAGGTTTGTATGTGTTGTGCATATTATATTAGAGCCGGGCCCAGTCGCTAGTAACAGCTAAGTAAGTCTGTTCAGTCAGGGTCACCCACCACCAGACCAGTGAAATTGTGCATTTCCAGCGTATCGTGCTGATATCGGGTCAGGACTGTGGGTCGACGGTTTAAGGGCACATCTTGATACCAGTGTGCTAATGAGTTCACGTTTAAAACAGATAATATGGTTGAATGACGTAGGATTTGTTTAATGCTTGAAATTTAGAAAGTAAGCAACGATAAAAAAATTACCTGTTGTGAAAAGGTCACGACACACACTCAATTAGCCCTTGCAATTTATTTGCACTTATTTCCCGCTGCTGGCGCCGCCGCGCTCGCTAGGTATTTGGTGCGCGCGTTATTTTCCACTTGCGGTCGGAGTGAGCTCAGCGCACACGCACAGCATCCTTTATTGAAGTGGCGGGCCTCGAACAGGCGCACACACCGACGTGCCCGTGCACTCGATGTTGGATGTTTTGTTTTCAAACCACTTGTAACGTGATCCTATTAAGTCAATTGATTTCGCTAACATAAGTTGAGCGGCTCGCGTCCTGCCCGCTCGTTGCACATTCCCATTCATTACTCATATTGTGCCTGTAGCTGTCGTTGCTAAACCAGGTCGAGATTATAGTAGCTAATGTATTTATTTATCGAAATATTTAAACATGCTCACGTATACTTGTATATTAAATACAGAATGATCTAACATTTGTGAGTATTACCTCTAATTTAAAGTGACATATCTATATGCGATCTGTACTACTACTACTACGGTACAGCTTGCACTTAGCTCACTATTTTCATTTCCTATTTCTCAATTTTCACCTACTTTCTTTGCTCCGTACCTTCAGTACCTGTGCGCTAACCACGTTAGAAATCTTCGCTCAGTTGTCAATCTGCTCCTTTCTTGGCCCCCCAACTCTGACTTCATGAACAGTTCGTTCTTTGTGCGAACATCAGCATCCGCTCGAAATCAGGAAATCCACAAACCGTTTTACGTTCAAAAAGAAAGTACTCCAACTCCTAAATGAACTGGCAGAACTATCTCATCCATAGCACACTCCATATTCCAGTATTCGTAGTGTATACATGTGACGTATATATGTATGTACCTATATATGTATGTTTATATTTGTATGCTAGATGTGTACTGTTGTGTTTGTATATGTATAAGTCTAAGTATTGTGTCTATATTGTTATATTTGTGTGATATGAAACGTCTGTGCATCTCCTCACAACATTTCTGCACCACCCAAAGGTTAACTAGAAGAGAATACCCTGGGCATTAAGTTTTTAAATAAAAATAAAATAAAGTATTAATGCTATAAAAAAGTAATTATGGTGGCTTTAAACTAACTGCTTTATATTATTGTCTTTATGTCGTTATGTTATCAGATTGAGTTGAAGCGGATATCACATAAATAATTGCATTATACGAGTGCGTGTCTACCACCTTGCCGAATTAAACTTATTTTTAAATTAGAGCGTTTCTTAAACGATATTGTTTACGCGCATAATTGTAAAAGTTATTAAAGCGTACTTGAGTGTGTCAGTAGTATGTAATGGTCTCCACGAGGAGTGACGAACACTTAATTGATGTTAACGAGTGCTGAGCCCCTCGAGTTATTTGTATTTCTTGGCGCGTAGCTCGTATGAGGAAAACAAAAGTGGTCTCGTCGCGGGGAAGCCCGCCGCGCGCCGCTGCCGTGTGTCCTATGTAATATGTGTGCTTATCGAAAACACGAGTGATCGCGGGACCAAAATTTAAAAGTGCTGTTTAAATTTCATTGAAATAATAATAATACATTCACACGTGGTCGTCTCATCCCAAACTAAGTACAGCTATATACTACTGTGGCAAAATCTTACTGATTGTATATATATACAATCAGTATGATTTTACCCAGGTGAAGAACCTAGGCGATACACGGGTCCGCCCCCAAAGATACTTACATATTTCATTTAATACTACCATATAATCATACAAATAATGCATTACTTACACCCAAATACAAATGAAAATGTTCGCGCACAACATTCAGTATTTTGTATTAGATGCAGATACTATGTTATACCGGTCTTGTGTATACTTGTGTGTATGTATACATGATATAAGAATGTCGGCCGGAGGCACAGCGCTCACCCGCGACCGACGCGCGACGTGCCGCGAAGCATTGCTAGCGACTGCAACATTCTGCCGATAAACCCAGTCGCGGTCACGACTACCTCATCGACTACACAACACTACAAGATTAAAAAACCATACCTTTGTAGTAATAGTGGAAAATATTATCTATAAGTACAGTAAACATCCTTTCTAAATCGTGAATAGTGGTGGTGTGGAAGTATTCAATGAGTGCTGGCCGACCACCGACCGATCGGTTCGTGTTCATCTGTTGACGACTCCGATGTGTTCTGATGAGGTTAAAAGAATTATTGAATATTGAGATTGTCGTACATCGTCGTCGCGCTTGGGGCTGGGGGGCTGTTATAACATATATTATTTATATAATCCTTCGTTAATGAGTATTTTAAACACCTGGTTTAAGTTTCAGAATATTAAGTACCCGAAATTGGAACGCTATATATATTTAAAATAGTCACATAGTAGATAACTCATATTTCCTTGCGTCTTGAATATGGTTGATTTGGTACAGTTAGGGGGTAATAATCACAAGACGACCACGTCACAACAAAGTGCACGTTTTCAATAGGGAAACATAACATAACATTTAAACACACATTTGTAATTATGAGGCAGGCGATCTGTCAGCGGATTGTTCCAGTGCTTCGTACCACATGCGCGCCGATGTTGCGCGCCGCGCATGAGTTAATCAGCAGTCCCGATCGCCGGCCGCAGCATCCGATGACATTTAGTGAGCATGTGACCGCGTTACCAACGCCAACCACGCACTTTGCCTCGTAGACCAATCTTCTCCGTTTTAATTTCGACGACATGTATTTATATATATGTCACATCAACAGTCTTTAATAATCTTCTGCTTGCCATAGGTTTCTCAATAGGAAACTTCCATACGTTGGTTATCATACATTTACTTATCCTAAAATCTCCTCCTTATTGGTCTCGGTTGAAAATATATCGATAGAAACAGAAGCAATTTCTAGTCTAATATGAAAGAGCATCTGCGATCAGAATTGCAATTCGTCGCGTAAAAGCGGGTGTCGTTCTCCATTTAAACGAGTTTTGG
This sequence comes from Hyphantria cunea, assembly GCA_003709505.1. Lineage (NCBI taxonomy): Eukaryota > Metazoa > Arthropoda > Insecta > Lepidoptera > Erebidae > Hyphantria > Hyphantria cunea. The sequence goes on along the minus strand of PKRV01001283.1, from coordinate 41,020 downwards.
AGGTGTTCTTCCGTACCGGTAGTGTTTATTAGAGGTACGCGTAGGGCGATAACTGAAAGCGTCTCGTTTGTGACCCAGTGGTGAAGCAGCGGCTGCAGATGCTGAACGCGGCGCACCGCGGCGTGTGGGAGTGCGCGCGGCACGTGTACCGCACCGAGGGGCTGCGCGCCTTCTACCGCTCGTACGGCACGCAGGTGGCCATGAACGTGCCCTTCCAGGCGCTGCACTTCATGGCGTACGAGTGGTCGCAGGCGCGGCTCAACCCGGCGCGCGCCTACGACCCGCGCGCGCACGCGCTGTCGGGCGCGCTGGCCGGCGCGCTGGCCGCCAGCGCCACCACGCCGCTNGCAAGACCGCGCTCAACACGCAGGAGGGCGCGTGGCGCGCCGAGCGCCTGCGCGACGCCGCCGCGCACGTGCTGCGCGCGTCGGGCGCGCGCGGCTTCTTCCGCGGCCTCACCGCGCGCGTGCTCTACCAGATGCCCGCCGCCGCCATCTGCTGGCTCACCTACGAGACCTTCAAGCACGCGCTCGCCACGGTCAGTGCCCGCACCCGCCCCGCACCCCACCCCGCACCCACGCCGCACACGAGGTGGGATGAACACGATCACTGATTGCTATATACCGAAACACACGTAAGCATGTTCCGGCGTCGGCTGATCTTTGGTTGCGTTTAGATTATATCATTCACTGACGCTTTGCTTGTCCTTAGGTCCCAACAAAACCGAAACAATAGTACGACAATATCGTCCGCGGCCATTGTACAAAAATAAATGCAATCGAATAGGTGGGTAGCTAATCAAATATCTGATATGTGTTTCAAAAGATAATGTGATTTATTTTTCAATCACTTACATATTTTTATTAGATAGGTATGTAACGGTCAACCTGACGAGTAGACGTTGAGGCGAGTTTAAATGATTATAATTTGTTACAAATAATGAACTAGAAATTGTCATATGGCTAACCACTGATAAGTCGTTCAAACACACATAAGGCGGTAGGATAAAAGTTCAACCCGTCTCATCCCATCCAATACGTTATACGACATACATATATACGAGTGTTTGTCTAACTTATAAAATTTATTAACGTATCATCATCATCAGCCTATCGCAGTCCACAGCTGGACATAAGCCTCTCCAATTTCACGCCACTTAGTTCGATCTATGGCTTCTCGCATCCAGCTCATGCCAGCCGTCTTCCGCAAATCATCGCTCCACCTGACCTGTGGACGTCTTACACTACGTTTGCCGAGACGCGGTCTCCACTCAAGAACTCGTTTACCCCAACGGTTATCGGTTCTTCGGCAAATGTGGCCAGCCCACTGCCACTTCAGCTTGCTAATCCTGTTGGCTACGTCGATGACCTTGGTTCTTTGTCGTATCACCTCGATTTTGTTGCGATCTCTTAAAGAAACGCCGAGCATAGCCCTCTCCATAGCACGCTGAGCGACTTTGAACTTATGGACCAGTCGAACCGTTTCGGCTCCGTATGTCATTACGGGTAGGACGCACGCATTGAAGACTTTCGTCTTTAGGCACTGTGGGATCGACGATGAGAAGACCCGACGAAGTTTCCCAAACGCTGCCCAACCTAGCTGGATTCTCCTGTTCACCTCGTCCTCGAAGCTGTTTCTACCTAACTGCAAAGCCTGCCCGAGGTATACATATTTTTGAACAACTTCGAGAACGGCACCGTGTACCGCAACCGGTTCCGGTAGTACATGTTCATTGAACATGACCTTGGACTTGGCCAAGTTCATCCGTAGGCCGATGCGCACAGACGAGTCAGCCAGGTCGTTCAGCATCTGTTGTAGGTCCCGTAGCGTTACTGCCATGATCACGATGTCATCTGCAAATCGCAAGTGAGAGATGTATTCGCCATTGATGTTGATACCGCGCCTTTTCCAGTGCAGCGTCTTAAACAAGTCCTCCATTGCATTAGTGAACAATTTCGGGGATATAACGTTCCCTTGTCTCACTCCTCGATGCAATGGTATGGGTCTTGTATGCTGATCCTGTACTTGGACGGACATAGTGACGGCTTTGTAGATACATCTCAACACTTGGATGTACCGTCAATCTACTTGGCAACGCTGCAGGGACTCCAGAACAGACCAGATCTCGATCGAGTCAAAGGCCTTTTCATAGTCCACAAATGCTAGACACAGAGGCTGATTATACTCTTCGGTCTTCTGTATTATTTGCCGCACAGTGTGGATGTGGTCTATGGTGCCATATCCGCTCCGAAACCCAGCCTGCTCCGGTGGCTGGTATTCGTCGAGTCTTCGCGCAAGACGGTTCGTGATGACTCTTGAAAACAACTTATAGACATGGCTCAGGAGGGAAATGGGCCGATAGTTTCTCAACATGGTATTATTACCCTTTTTGAAGAACAGAACGACCACACTCCTACTCCACGCCTCTGGAGTCCTCCCTTCGAACAGGACAGCGTTGAAAAGCTTTTGGAGCGCCTTTAATACGGGTTTACCTCCAGCCTTTAACAGCTCTGTAGTAATGCCATCCTCTCCAGGGGCTTTTCCATTTTTCAGCTGTCCAAGAGCCATCTCGATTTCGTCAATGCTGACTTCTGGCAGATCTTCGTGAAGTGGCGTATTAATGTGGCTCGATGGTCCTCATTTTCGGGATCAGGTCGAGATGCATGCGAAGCGTACTAATCGCAATAGAAGCTTTCTACTTCCGAAAGGACGGCCAGCTTGGAAGCAACGACTTCTCCGCTTGCTGTGGTCAGCTTCGTCAAATGGCTTCTTCCAAGAGATTTCACAAATACATTTGACCCCCGATTCTGCTCGATTGCTCTTTCAATCAAAAGAGTGTTCGAGCATCGGAGGTCGTGTCGTACATGCTTACTAATCTCTCGGTTTAGAGTCCGCTTTGTCGATGAAGTGACTGAAGTCAAGTGAAGAACCCGCCGTTCTCACGTCTTTCCTTCATTAACCCTAGTGTCCTCTCTGAAAGTTTCGACTTCGTGCCTATACGCTGCATTTGACAAAATCTCGTACCTTCATTCCTGAGGATTCGAACCACATTTTCAAGGTTCTGGTTTACGTCTCTTGTGGTTTCCATGGCAACAAATCGGTTTGCCAGATTTTACTGGAATTTTTCAGATCCCATCTCGACTTGGAGCAGAGTAGGTCGAAACCTGGATTTCATCATGCGGACACGTTCAGCCTTGAAGTTGACATTCAGAGAACCTCGGACTAGTCGGTGATCACTACCGGTGTTAAACCTATTGAGCACTGATACGTCTCTGAATATGTGCTTCCTGTCCGTCATGATGAAATCGATCTCATTTTTGGTCATATCATCGGGGCTTTTCCACGTCCACTTTCTGTGGGGCTGCTTCTCAAAAAATGAGTTCATCAAAAACAGCCCCTCCCGCTCGAGAAAGTTGATGAGCATTTGCCCCCTATGATTCCTGTTTCCAAATCCATGGGATCCTATTAACTTAAACTTCACATTCGTTTAATAGTCCTTATAACTTAAATCTTGTCAGCGCTTATCGATTGAATAACATTTTGCATAAGTGGAGTGGTGCGCCAGGAGACTGAGCCAGGGTCGTGTTACAGGTGGACGACGTGAGCGAGGTGACGGGCCCGGCGCACAGCACCCAGCCCGCCGGCCCGCCGCCCCTCGCCGGCCCGCCGCCGCTCGCCTGCGCCGCGTTGCGCCTCGCCGCCGCCTCCGGCGACGTGTAGGCGCGCCCGGCCCGCCGCCGACCCGCCACCGGCCCGCCACCGGCCCGCCGACTCGCCTACCGTTCCCCGCCCTTCGTGCGCTTGTAAATACCCCGCCTCACGCGTACGCCGCAGGCCCGCCGAGGCCGCTGTCGGGTTGCAGGCTAGGCGCGGGCGTCGATCGTCTCCTGGAGGAGCGTCGAGCCGCCGGCGAACATGACCCTAGCGAGTGAGTTAGCTTTCTATAAAAATTGAAAAACCGAAATAGAGCAAAAAGCGTACCACAGTATTTTAGTTTAAAGCTCCGGTCCAAACCTCCGTAAGTAACGTGAAGGACCTCCGAAGCCTTCGCGTTCACTCCGCACGCCCTCTGTCACTCGACCGACCCTCGCGAGTCGGCGGCTCGTCTACTTTGTACATTAACAGAGCGCCGTACGTTTCGTATCACTCGCTGGGCGTACACAGTCAGATGCTGTTTCGACTCTAGTGAGATTAGTTTAGTGTGTACATGTGTTGTATATGTTCTATACGTTCGCTAGCTCCGCGAGGCTCCCCCCTCCTCCGTCGGGCCGAGGGCGGGGCCTGGCGGGCCTCTTGTTTTCGAATTGTTTTTTTTGTAAATGATATTATGTTATCGCAGTCTACGATTGCAGCTAATACTTGTTATGATCGATTCGGGCGATAAATTGTTGTTTTGAACATCCTCGCGGATGTAAAATACTTTGGAGAGGTGCTATGTATGTGTCTGTATATTGTGAAGGAGGCCCTCGGGCCGCGTCGAGTCGTGTCGTTGTTCGTGTACATTACTATTATGATTAATTGTATTTGTTGTATTTATGAGTTGTATATGTGAGCGATGAACTCGGTTTAAATTGAAGAGTTATAAACTTGTATAGATAAAGGGGCGAGCCCCGCTGCCCGGCTGTAAAATTGCAAATTGAAAAGAATATTATAAAGTAAACGATAAGTCAATAAAAAGTTGGACAATACGCGCCGCATTTTCATTCGCTCTCGAGCGCCTCTCGCCGGTCTCGGACTGACAGCGTTACACTTTACGATATTATTTGTTTTCAACTTTACTTGCTTTCTATGTATGTTTACAAACAAAGACGTAAGTACTGTTATCAGTTCTCTAGTACCCACAGTACAAGCTCTGCTTGTGTGGGACTGGATGTCGCTCCGAGTCAGATGTCTTTACAAGACAAGCTTTTAAAGAATATAATCATTTTTCCATGAAAACTTTTAATATCAACTTACAATGGCATTACACAATCTATACGATACAAAAGCTTGTCGCAAGGTTAAAGTGAGTACTCGTATTTACTTAGTTTGAAAATTAAAATAAATCTGACTGAATTATTCAATTTAATTATTAAATAGTTACCAACGGCACCCGTAACAGACAGCCGTCGTTGTGTTAACAACATACCTACTCAACTAATTTTGTCACAACTGTTTCTTTGGGAACAGCCAATCATCATGTTTTTAAAGTTCCGTACCTCCAAAAGAAAAACTATACACTTGTAGGATCACTTTTTTGCCCGTTTGTCTGTCTGTCATGACCCTTTTTCTTAGGAACGCGTAGAGGTATCAAGCTGAAATTCTTATCAAATACTCTTGCCTACTGCCCCTGGGAGCTGTGGAAAAATGAAACTTCTGAGCCAACGAAATCAAAGATACAGTCGTTTAGGCAGCGAACTTTCGACACTCGCAAGGGAATCTAAACCTACAGGGACTTCTCGTGAACTTAAAATCTTGTAATTTGGTCGAAACAACGTTTGTGAGCCAGATAAAGGGAAAATTGCGAAAAGTATAATTGTTTTAATATCATATAATATATCTACAGGTTTGTGCGATACTCTCGGTGCGGGAGTCCGACTCGCACTTGACCGGTTTTTAATTGTAAACTTGCTGACCCGGGAAACATTTTGCCTTATATAAATAAATTTACAAAGAAAAAAAAAATATTTAGGGGTGTTCCCGCCGCTCGTGTACAATGGCAAAGATTATTATTATATACTATTAGTTACATTTTAACTATATTTTGCTACTAATTGTAATTGTTTGCTTTATTTCAAATACAACTGAATACTTTGGAGTTTGTCTGCATTTCAATTGGCTACCCGAGACGCCAGTGTTCAACAAGGGGTATGAAAAATAAGTGATGGCAGATGTTGGCCGGTACTCAGACCTACCCGATATGCACACAAAATTTCATAAAAATCGGTCCAGCCATTTTGGAGGAGTAACGAACACCGCGATACGAAAATTTTATATTTTAGATGTCATTAAATTTGAACATATTTCAACTCGAAATTTTTACCAGTTGTGACCATTAGTGAACATGCAGGATGTGCGTCCATGCGATAGGCAGGGCTTCTGCGAGGCTCCGGCGACTCCAGCGCTCACCGGCCAGCATGTGGCCTCGGTTTTGCAACGATTCGTTCCTTACCGACTTTGTAGCACAACATATGACTCTTAACTATTTGTTTACATTTATACTCACGATTAAAACGTGGGATCACGGTAAGGAGTTTCGATCCGAGAATATACATAATAGCAACACTATTTTCTTAAAATTACACTTGATGTATTATATTATTTATTTATTTATTTCATGCATAAACTCAATGCACTAAGTTTACACATCGGCGGACTGCGCAGGGCAATCTCTTGCAGACAATCTTCGGCAGGTGTAGAAATCTTTAAAGGTAGGTTAGGGGTTAGATTCCCATTATGTAATCAGCTACTGTGTTAAATTTTGGGTTCCTTGTAGAGTCCGCACATTTCTAGCGGAGGATTATATAAAGCGGGCTCTTTATTTATTTTTATTCTTGGGTGAATTTTTACAAGTTCTGGTTAGCGTCTCTTCGACAACTGATGCACACAGTTTGTAACGTTCCGTACATGGCACAGTGCTGCGAGGGTTTTGGGACACGCGCAGCGACTACTGTTATTTTTTTATTTTTTATATATTTAAGCTGCCAAAATGACTCTGCCCTGCCTGATGGAAAGCATGAGCAGAATCCAAGAGTGGTGGTCACCATCCTCAATGCGAAAAAGAACAATGCAGCATGGTGACCCACACTATGGCGGCCTGGTGAGATGCTTTTTCACGCCCCGCTTAAAGGACCCGGGATCATAGTGGGAAGGAAACACGTGCGCTGGTAGTGAGTTACAGGTTTTGACCGCTCGGCACAGGAAAGAATTACCGAAGCGATGAGTACGAGAATGTATGTCTTCCACTTTAAAGCGGTGACTTCTAAGGCCGGCACATGTTGTTCTGTAGAGGAAGGGAGAGGGGGGGATCAATTGGCAGAGCTCTTCAGAACACTCACCATGGTAAAGGCGATAGGGGACTGCCAAGGAGGCGATATCTCTACGTAACTGTAGAGGCTCAAGGGTCTCGGTGGCTTCGGGACTATCGATAATACGGATTGCTCGCTGCTGCAACCGGTCAAGAGCGTCAAACAGGTACTGTGCGGCACCATCGCAAAGGTGAGAACAGAATATGTGTCATAACTGTGATCGATTGTGGTGGCAGGCGGGACTTAGTTTCCTCCTGGCGACCGAGTACTGGTACTTCCCGAAGCTACCGTGCCCGGAAAGCATCTGCGTCAGTCGGAAGGAAAGGGTCCCGTGCTGCCGTCCTGCTCCCTCGAGGATGACCAGCTGGAGAGCCTCCACGGTGGCAAAACCAGCATGTAGAGCCTCCAGCCGGGACGTTGATAATCTTGATCTCTTTGGTCAACATGAATGTTACAGTTGTTCCCCAAACAAATGTGCTCAATTATTGAGCAAGTTCAATAGTACACTCAGTTACTTCCATCTTAATATACGCAGTATCAATAAAAAATTAACAACTTTCTAGTACTACTAGCATCTATGCAAACTAAATGTGGTGTCATTATACTATCTGAATGTTGGCTAAGTCATAGTTAGACTAGTCCCCAACCCGCACTTGGTCAGCGTGGGACGTATGGCCTTAACCCTCTCCTGATAGGAGACCCGAGCCTAGCAGTGGGACATTATGGGTTGTTGATAAATGTGGCTAAGAAATACTATAAGCATACCATCAATTCAAGGATACTCAGCGTATAACACAACAAACACATGTAGCCAGAACGACGAGTTAGCGATATATATAAATACAGATCTGCAACATAGTGTTACAGAGCCCAAATTCATGGATGCAAATTTTCTTGTTTGTAAACTTGACACTGACACCGCAATAATAGCTGTGTACCGGCCACCATCCTTTAGTAAGCTTGACAATTTCCTAAATGGTTTAAAAGACATATTAGATTCATTATCTTCATATAAAAACAAATTTTCATGGGGGATATGAACGTCGATATTAGCGCAACCAGTAGTGATCCCCATTATAATGAGTATGTTGACCAAATATCATCACATGGACTATTGTCGACATTCAACTCTCCCACTAGGGAAAATAGCAGCCTGGATCACGCTATGATTACAGTTCCAAGCCCTGTTGTCACTTTACTATTAGAAACTCAAATAACGGATCGTGCACCAGTTCTGTTATGCATACAAAAAGTAAAACCACCGAGAAACAAGAAAGTAATCACAAACGTTGATCAAACGAAAGTAGTGTCAGACATTACTGTACAGATATTAGTTCTATTGTGTACATGGATGATCCTGATCAAGCTAACGAACTATTGATGAGTACAATAATGTCTATAATTAAGAAGCACACCGTAACAGTTCGTATCCCATCCAGATTAAGAATTATTAAGCCCTGGATAACTCCAGGGCTGCCAAAATGTATACGTAATAGAGACGGTTTACACAGGAAACATAAAAAATCACCTGATGACTATACTTTAAAGATTACCTATTTTAGATGTCTAAATTTTTGTACTAAACTGCTAAATCGACTAAAAAGAAATTATGAGAGGAATGAGATACTGAAATCAAAAAATAATCCGAAGCAAACGTGGCGTGTCATTAATAATATATTGAGCAATCGAACTTCTAAATCTTCTCCAGAGAAACTTTTGTCTGTTTCTACACTTGACGGCAAATCTACTACATGCCACAATTGAAGCTCATGGGGCAGAACATCTAGTGGTCCGCGACGGTGAAATACCTTGGCGTGACTATCGATCTCTCCATGAAGCCTCACGTCAACAACGTCGTTGGCCAGGTTCGTGCCGCACGTTCCCTTCTGCGGCCCGTACTATCGTCCCGATTGTCGCTCCGCGCAAAGCTAGGTGTGTACAAAGTATACATTCGCACCCGACTAACTTTGGTGCCCCGGCCTGGTTCGCCCTCGTCTCCGAGACGAACCGCCGCCGGCTGCGTGCGCAGCAGTCGCTCGCACTACGTACCCTTGCAAACGCCCCTCACTTTGTGCGGAACAAGACAATCTCCAGGGATCTGCGCGTGGAGAGCCTGGATGACTTCGTTGGACGACGCACCAACCTGTTCGTGCGTGCTGACGGATCGCAAGCTCGCCACCTGCGGGAGCTCGCACCTTACTATCGGTGACCGCCGGACAGGTATGGCCTGCCACGAGACCTCGTCTCCGTGGCAACTACTCCCAGACCATCCTCAATACCCACCGAACTATCCTACTGACCTAGTGTTTGGCTGACGGGCGCTCCTTTGAGTCTAAACCCTAGGAGCTCGACCTCGCTAAGCACAGGTCAGTTTATTGGATAAGACCCAGGCTTTACTAACAGGCCGGTCTCCCTGCGGGGTCTACCCGCAAAGACACGACCGTTAGTCATGCCCCCCCCCCCCTAATTAAACCTATTGCAAGCCAAACCTCTTGCCTAGGGTGTACACCGACACAATTATTTAACGGAGGGTACAACGGTAGCGGTGCCCACGAACAGTGAGATCTTTACCGACGAGATACTTACAGCTATATAAAAACTGTGTTAAAAATTAAGATAGAACTTAAAATTATTGCATAAAGTACACTGTATATATGGTGTTCATGTGTAGTGAAAAAGACAAATAGAATTACTGTGTGACACTTTTATTTGTGAACACAGGTAGGTAGGTGAATACAACGCCTTAGCTCCGCTGCACAATAAAAGGTACAGTAAATATCTTACACCACACTCGTAACATCTTGTCTAAAAATCAATATCGATTTCGTAAATATAAATCGCGTGAAGACGCTGTAGCAGCTCTTATTGACATTAACTTGTTAAAACTCTCGATGAAAAGACTAAATGTTTAGGTATTTTCTTGGATTTCTCGAAGGCGTTTGACACTGTTTCTGTCCCTATCCTAATTTCAAAGCTGGAGAGCATGGGAATTCGAGGCTCTGAACTTAAAATTTTTAAGAGTTACCTCCCAGACCGAACCCAATGCGTTTGGACCGATCATGTTTTTGATTTACGACGTTAATGGTTTGTGTGATCTAGCCGTTCCCAATTGTAGTATTTATACATACGCGGATGACACAGCACTCTTAATACGTGGTCAGGACTGGTTGGAAGTCCGAGACCGAGCAGAATCGGCATTAAATATTGTTATGTCTTGATATTTTTTTTATGGATTCGCGGGCACTCTAGCACACACACACTATCGCCTGATGGTAAGCGATTACCACCGCCCATGGACATTTGCAACACCAGAGGCTTCACAAGTGTGTTGCCAGTCTTTGGGGGATAGGAAAAACAAATTACATCATTTTCTCCATGAAACCTATGTCGCAACCAGATTAATCTTTTAGTGTTAGAGCACATGTATATAAAAGAGAATATTCAAATCTATGCTCTTGTCCCCCACTATCTAGAACGACAATTATCCGTTATTTTGCCATCACGATTGATAATCAACTCTCATGGAGGCACCAAATCCAGGGGCTGGTGGGTAGAGTTAGGAAACTCGTTGCAATTTTTAAAAATCTTCGTGTATGCGCAGACTTTAGTACTCAAAGGAAGGTAAATTTCGCACTATGCCAATTAATTCTGTCTTTTGGAATAACTATCTGGGGTGGAGCTCCAAAAACAAATTTTCTACAACGGGAGTTCACAGTACAACGTTCTTAAGGTCGTCTCACAGACACTTCCGCTATGGCACAACACAATTATATAAAGATTGTCAAGTCATGACCGTTAGACAGTTATTTATACTCTATACAATTTTACGCAAACATGCAAACCTGGAGTATACCCCAACCAACTCACGCGAATGTATGTCCTGCAGAGAGTCATAGATCCACAATGGCAAGCAGACATTTTCATGTATTAAGTAGTCGAATATATAATAAAGTAAATAATAAATATCTAATCTGATTCAACACCAGTGTATAAAATTGGTTAGTGAATGGATTATGACCCTAACCTAAGATGAAACAGAACAGTTGCTGTAAGGTTTGTTCAAGCACAACTACATACACAACCACACACACACACACGCTAACATACACACACACACACACACATGTTAAGATACAATCACACCATATATTACTCATGGCGTTCCTTGAAGCTACCATTTGTACCACCGTCGCTGCTTCGTTTCGCAAGACCTCCCGAACATCGAGCGCTACCGAGAATTATCATACCGTGGGGACTAACTTATGATTCACCAATTGCGATATATTGTCCGATTTCATTCAATTATAATTTAGATTATAAAGGTTCACTTTTTGTTCTGACATCGAACACATTTCACGCCTTAAGAATAAATAATTGTAACACTTAATTCATCAATTAAACGTTTAAGTTAACTCGTTTGGGTTTTCCTTTGCATCTTCAACAGCAGCCCTACGTATTTGGCGCAGTCGGTAGGATACTCGCGGAACGTTTCGCGTAGAAAATTTACATAATCCGCCGTAACTTGTCTAGCTGCTGCATCCAGAGCATCCGAATCTACAAGTAGTGCTGCACCAGAGGTATCCAGACATCGATAACGCAGATGGACCGAAACATGTTCATGTGAGCACACTAGATTCTTTTTAGTGGTTGCTCAATCCTAGACTAACTACCTGTGTTAATAAAATTTGCCAAGATTTTTCATTTAAGAAAATCGAAGGATCCTAAGATAGTTACTAGTAGTAGGCAAACTTTTATAGATAGTAAGAGAGATATTAGTTTGAGCAGCATAGAAGAAGAAACTGACATATCTGAGTTAGATACCATTTATAAAGCCTTAAGATTGGTACCCGAGTTCGACGGGAACCCGAATGTGCTTACTAGATTTTTAATCATTTTTTTATCTCTCTATTTTTAATCTCTCTTTTAATTTAATGTGAGCAATTGGTAGGACAGTTTTGTAGTGCAAGCAGTAGTGAATTAAGTAGGTGTGCCCTTCTCAATGGGATTCTTAACAAAGTAACAGGGCCTGCTGCTCGCTTAATTATTTCTAATGGGATCCCATCCGATTGGCAAAGCATTCGAACTGCTTTAGTGAACAACTTCGCGGACCAACAAGATGAGACCGTTCTATATAACGATTTAGCAATTTTATCGCAAGGTTCTAGCACCGCGCAGGAGTATTACGAGCGTTGTCAGAATGTATATGGTATTATAATGACCTATGTAAGCCTGCACGATATCCTCGAGATCACCATCAATGCTAAGCGAGATCTTTATCGTAAATTAACGCTTCAAGCGTATTAGCGAGGTTTGAACGATCCGTTAGGATCATGGATACGTTGCATGCACCCGGAAACCATCGAAAAAGTATTGGAATTCGTACACTAGGAGACGAATGCTATGTACCTACAGAATCGGAATCATCGATTACCTGACAAAAATCTATAGTCTATGCCCGTACCAAATCATTTTGTAAGTGCCTACAAATTGCCTAACCAAAAGTTTTCAGTGCTCACGCCTAAACCTCTTAATTTTAATGAACCATTCAAGGAAAACGTTCAAAAAGAGGCCTCATAAATGGTCTTGATTCCATTATCAAGAGTATAGCCGGAAATTCAGATTATACGGACGCACTAAAGTACGAAAATAACTTAGCTATTGAATTAAACCACCAAATAGATTTAACCAGGGGGCATCCTAGAATTCAAACGTTACAGATAGGATAATATATATATAATATCTCTTCATGGAGGTTTGCTTCAGGGGAGCTAAACTTATCCTAGGTGTCGTATACTGTCCTCCAGCCATTGATTACNTGTATATGTTTGTATAAGTATATATTGGGTGTATGCATATGTGTGTGTATGTATGTATGGGTACGCATACGTATGCGTATGTGTGTATGCGAATATTGTATTTATGACATTTATGTTGTATAATGATATCTTCATGTACCTTGAACAACCTTGTACAATTTGAACAATAATTTTCACTTGCTTCAAAAATACACCTACTACACGTAGCTCTGCACCACCTAAAGGTTGACTGGAAGATAATGCCCATGGCATTAAGTCCGCCTTTTGCAATGTAATTGCATGAAGATTAAATAAATAAATAAATAAATAAATAAATAAATAAATAATAGAAAACCAGAGAAAAATAGAGAATATTATTAAAACTATCTCAGATAAAGATGCTAGGAAAGAAGAAGATACAATTAACAATTTTATTTTAGCTCAGCTACTTACAAAACTAGGTGATGACATAGACAACTTGACACAGGAATTAGCTAAATTACAGAATCTATTGGCATTCATAAGAGCTAAAAGCATCCACTATTCCGTTCTCGATTACGATACTTATGTAGTTATGTTAAGTAAACTAAAAGGTTTATACAATTCAGAATTAGTACTAGATATTAATTTTAGGGAATATTTAGATCTATTAAGATTAGGATATTATTATAAAGATAATGATATAGTCTTGTTAATTAAGTTTTCAATCGTGAATCCCAAAAACTACATCCTTTACAAATTTCCCTTAGCCCCTAACAGTAATAATAAAATTATAATCACTACCTATCCAGACGTAGCAATCCACAAAACAGATGTACTGTATATAGATACAGAATGTCCGAAGTATAGTCACGGTAACCTATGCAAGGACAACTTAAACCGACACTATGGAGAGCGAACGAGAACGAATGAAACCTGTCGAGTTACTCCAGTAATATTATCGTCTCAAGCCATGAAACAATTGGATGATCGTTTCTACGTTCTGAGCTTTACCTACCTAAAGAAAGTTCACTTATCCTGTTCTCGAGATCAATACAGAAACCTTCACGGAAGCTATCTAACTGAAATACCTAAAGGGTGTGCGCTACAAACGTCCATCTTCACCATCACTAACCACCCATGATCAAGTAAAAGGTCAAGTTTTGAAAATGTTGGATATAGAATATAGTAATGAAGATCTTGAAATTGAATAGTATAGATTCGAGTCACTTATACTCAACCAATATCAGGATTGCCTCTCAGGAACCAGTGACTTTAGAGTCGTCGAACTCACACTCTCTATCACATGACTTTACCTGTCCACCTGTTCATCGGTGCGTCACTACTCATTATTGGCACCGGCCTCATTCGTCGCAAATGTATGCATTCAAAGAATACCAACCAGAAGGAAGATGAGGCAACCAGAACATAAGAAGTCCAGGAGAGCCCCAGAGATCCTATGTCTCTATCAGCACTATTTTTGACAAGTCTCTAAATAGCTGCTGGTCCTGCGGAGGGAGGTGTTACGAAGTAATCACACCATATATGACTCATGGCGTTCCTTGAAGCTACCATTTGTACCACGGTCGCTGCTTTGTTTCGCAAAACCTCCGGAACTTCGAGCGCTACCGAGAATTATCATACCGTGGGGACTAACTTATGATTCACCGATTGCGATATATTGTTCGATTTCATTCAATTATAATTTAGACTATAAAGGTTCACTTTTTGTTCTGACATCGAAGAGACTGTCACGCCTTAGGAATAATTAATTGTAACACTTAATTCATCAATTTTCTTTCTATGAAACTCCATGTGAAATCATCAGAGGGAGCCCTGGCACCCATAACACATGTTTAATCTTAGCTCGAGAGCCAGAGGAGCCACCAAAAGTGAGATTTATAATACTATTACACAGGATGCGTATGTAGTATTATGTAGTTATAAGCTAAAATTGTAAACCTTAAAATTTTGTAAAATGTTAATATATTATTATTAAATATCTCATTATGCCTATTATACATGCCTCGCCTATGCCTCACGCATATAAATAATCACAGTCGATCTTGATTTCATTCTATTAATTTCTACCACTCCACTGGCTCTGTCACCGTTTAACATCGGCATAACGCACAGCGGACACGCCATCGTCGGCCCTCAAAAGAAGACTGCGAATAAACGAGAAGAATTCATTTAAACATATTTATTCATCGATAAACGGTCGACATGTTAAAAAACAACTGTCAATATATAAGTCTGATAAATTTAAAAAAAAATGTAATTATTATGCGGCGGTGTACTCGGTCGGCGCGCGCTCCGCTAGGGGGCGGAGGGGGCGGAGGGGGCGGAGGGGGCGGCGACGAGCCCGTAGTGCGCGGCCAGCGCCAGCAGCGGCGCGGCCGTGGGCGGCGCGGGCAGCGCGCCGGCGCTGGCCGCCACGTCCAGGTGCGTGTAGCGCAGCGCGCCGCGCTCCAGCGCCGCCACCGGCAGCAGGAAGGCGGCGGGCGCCTGGTGGCCGCGCGGCAGGGCGCTGGACGCGGCGCTGTCGGCCTGGTGCACGTGCTCGCCCGGCGCGCGGCCGCGGTGCGCCGCCAGGTCCTCGCGCCGCAGCGTGGACAGCTCCAGCATGTCGCCCAGCGCCGCGCCGGCCGCCTGCAGCGCGCGCGCGTGCTCGGAGGCGCGCGCCGCGTGGTTGTCCAGGGCGGCGGTGTAGCCTTCGCCGTACGCGCGCACGGCGTGCCCCGTCAGCGTGGCCACCGTGTACAGGTGCGGCTCCCTCTCGCTCGCCGCGCGCTCCGCCATCTGCGGGCAGAGGCTCCGTCAGCGCTCGCGCCCGGCCCGGGGGGGCGGGCGGAGCCGGGCACGCACCTCGGCGAGGAGGTCTCCCATGACCATGCGGCCCTCGGCGTCCGTGTTGCCGACGCGCACGGCGAGCCCGCTCCTGCTGCGGATGAGCTCGTCGGCGACGTAGGCCTGCTCGCCGACGGAGTTCCGGACCATGCCGAGCGAGGCGACCACCTTGACGTCTGGCCGCAACAGCTCGCACGCCTTGAGGAAGCCGACGACGGCGGCGGCGCCGCACTTGTCCCGCGACATGCCGGCCATCGCGCCGCCCGCCTTGATGTCGCACCCGCCCGTGTCGTACGTGACGCCCTGGTGCGTGCGGAAATCGAATGAAATATTTTTATCCGATCGTAACCTCGAGACGTGTATACATCGTCGATATACCCGTACCTTGCCTACGAGCATGACCGTTCGCTCATAGTTTTTGGGCACGTACTCGAGGAAGATGACACAACCTGCACATACGAATTACGTAATTAATGATCGAACCCGCACCGCGGTGATACCCCGCCGCTATGGTTACGAGGGACCACTTACCTCAAGTCAGTCAAAAAAGGAACAAAAAAGTTTCAATCCTACCACTGCCCGAAATGACCATACTTCTAAATAGTCCAATTTCCAAAATGATAACTCTCCAAAGTTTATTTCCCAAAACGGTTACTAGCAGTATGGATATTATACATGTTATTAAGAAATGTCGCCAAAATTCTAGTCGATTTGGCCGTACAAATTCTAGATAAGTCTTAATTATAATGCATCGTATCACAAAACACGTATCACAAAACAATGAACCTTACCGGAATAATATAAGATCGAATATGGATTGTTGTGCGGTTGGCTCGTTTACATATTCTCGGAAACCTGTAGCAGTTCTAATTTTCGAGAATGAATCAGTAACCGGTGGCGACTAATATAAAAAGATGCCTGTTCAACGCAAAAGTTTAGTTTAAGCTACAGTGTGTTAATATCGAAGTGATATAAGCAATTAGCCCAGCGACCTCGACGATCATTTAGTTCTGAGGAAGGAAGGAAGGAGGCAATACTATGTTATCAACCTATTTCAGTCCTCTATCGATTGAATGATGAAATGATGATGAAGAAAAGAATCTTTCTCCCTCACGTACCGCCATGTTGCACTTTACTATAAAAAGAAAAAAATACTGTCCATGTGTAATTTGAATTTAGAATAAAATATATTTATATTCACGTATCACGTGTAAATATTTAACATTTACGGGATAAAATAGACAAGTACTTGGTAAATGTTTACCTTATGTACACCTACGCGTTATTACTTTAGTTACGCGCCTAATTACTTTAGTTTTGACTGCCTTGAAAACACTAGTACTAAGTATATGTCCACAAATTTTACTTTAATATCCAAATTTGTCGGGAATCAATCCCTTACGCCTGGTCTTTCGAGTCGGATAATGAGTCACATTTACGTGTTCACAAAAGAGGAACTTTACGACTGCGTCTTCGATCGTTCTTTTGACTGTCTTGGTGGCGCAGTGGTAGCGTATGCGAATGCTGTGCTAGAGGTCTCGGTTTCGACTCCTGAGTCGGGCTAAATATTTGTGAGCTCTGCAAATATTTGTATCGAAGTTTGGATGTTCTCTATGTATGATATGTATGTATTTACAAGAAAAGTATATATGTATTAATATCAGCTGTTTGGGACTAGTTGTCGTTGTGTGTTAAAAGTCCGAAACTATTTATTTATTTAAGCATTACATGAATTCGTATGAAAAGTTACGAAACTTATTTATGCGCCGCCCATTTTAACATCGCAGGTGCGCGTGGAGCGGGAGTCGTTCATAGACCCTTGCACATTTTTGGACTCTTAACGAGTCTCAGCTTACGCCTTAAGCTGAGCCTCCGAACACTCCAAACTCCGAACGGACGGAGCCACGTATCACGTATCGAGCACAAATTAATTTTTCGAAGCAACAAATAAAGGCGTTTCGTCGAGTCGTATGAGCGATATAAGCCGAGGCGTCACCGCGGTGTCTGTCGACGGAGGCGGCGGCGCGGTCCACGGCGGCCAGCAGCGGGTACCGGCGGCGCAGCTCGGCCGGCTCGTCCAGCACGCGCACGCTCACGGCGCTGGGCGGCGCGAACAGCGCGCGCACGAACTCGGCCGTGCGCAGCGGCGTCATGCGCTCCGGGTCCGCGCCGCCGATGTCGCGCGCCGCGCCCCTGCGCCAGACCACACATGAGCTCGTGCCTCGAGGGTCGAGGGGCGAGCGGCGTGCGCGCGGCCTCACCGAGCGATCTCGAGCGCCGCGCCCTCGGCGAGCAGCCGCGGCAGCGGCGCGCGCGTTCCCTCGCCGTACACGCCCAGCGCCTGCACCTTGTGCGCCTCCTCCGGGAACGACTCTCGGATCTGCAGCGGCTGCGAACATGCGCTGTCCGTTAAACGTCGGCGACGTGGGTGTCGTCTCGATCGTGCGAAGGGTACTCACCACGTAGAGCGCCTCGAGAGCGCCGAGCAGCGCGACCAGCTCGGCGCCGGGCCAGGCGGGGTGCGGCTGCAGCGCCACGAGCGGGCGCAGCGAGCCCGCCGCCACGGCGCGCCGCACGCCCGCCAGCGCCGCCTCCCCGATGCTCCTGCGGACCGCCCGACCCTACAGGTTTAACAATGCGCGCGCGCGAGCACAGACGGTGCGCCCGGTATGGACTCTCTAAACGTCTTCATGAGGTCGTAATAGTGGGGGGTCGTTCACCTGACGTCGTCGTAGGCCGTGAGGGGCCCGGTCGGCGACACCACGAGCCGGCCGCCGGACACGCGCGGACACGGCAACACTGACACGTTCTGCACAATAATAGTGATAACTTTATTCTCGAAAAGTAGATACGATAGGTTATGATTTTGAAAACACTATAAGTTACACAAAGAAATATGGAAATTGCATCAGATACAAAGCGACTCGAACGTCAAACGATATGTATAAGTTAATAGGTTCGTAAATATTTGCTCTAGAGATAAAATTATTTATACTTTAAAATAGTCATGTGAATAAACGAATGATTTTGAAAACTTCAATTTCTCTGCAGTAATTATTGAGACGATGACGAGATGATTTCGAGAACAAAGCGAGTGACTTTTTCTAGACCTATCGCTAGCAGTCGCCGTTGAGCAGCATTAGACACGGCCGTGACGCTTAATGAACCACAGATGATCGAGATGTCGTACCTTTTCTAATCGGTACCAGTACCTGGGTTCCAAAAGAATGAAGGCACCTCAAAGTACTCTACGAGGTGCCTCCTTACACTTTGTTAATTTTTTTTTAAAGTCGTGTTGGGTCATTTCGTATATTTTAGGAAGCGGGTTTATCGGTCGACGTCAGGTACCTTGTCGAAGGCGGCGTCGAGCTGTCGCGCCGCGGCCACGAAGTCCTCGAGCGCCTGCGGCGGCAGCACGCCCTCGGTGCAGAGCAGCACGAGCGCGTCGTACTCGGCGCTGTTCACCTCGCTCACCGCGCGCACCGGCACGCCGTGCACCTCCCACGACTGCACGCCCATGCTCGCTCACTGCCTGCTGCCTAGGGCCCATCTCGAGTGTTACTCCCTCCCGGGGTAGGACGAGACACTCTGTACTAGCTGAGCACAACTCGCGACTACTTATCGTTCGCTAGCCTGCCACTGATATTTCTAGAGATTAGCACGTTGAAACCGACAAACGTAAACGTTACTAAATAACTGTTGCATCACTTTCTTATCTATTATATGACCATCAACGTGAGCTTCATCGACTTCCACATCGCGTTCGTCTTATAGAACAAAACACCACTTTCTTTTCCTTTGTATTTTAAAGACGATTAGGAATATTCATGTGGCGCGGGGGACTTTACAAACATACATGAAACGCGACGCAAAGAACACCCAAACTCGGAACAACATTTGTGGATCACAGTGATGTCCCATGTGGGGCTTGAACCCACAACACTAATTTTAAGGACAAATGTCTTTTTAAAATACAAAAATAAATTGCTGTTAATTTGACATTACTGCAAATAAAAACTTGTAAACCTACCTGTGCACCTACTTTACTCGTTTGCTGCACAATTGTGGAACAAAAATTATGCAAAGCAATTTGAGTTTCAAAATATTTTACACTCGACTAACGTACTGTCGCAGAGCAGAACGAGCGTAAATAGAAACTGTTGTCCGAGTACGATAACTGTAGCTGGTCTTATCTCATATGATTTGTAATAAAACACTGTCACAATGCTATTGGAAAAATATGAGTGGCTCGCGGCCGATTTGATTACGAATCGAGTATTCAGTGTTCATATAAAGTTAGCGAGACTTTTCTGCATCCAACAGGGTATCGGTATTAAAATCTTTTAAATTACTCAACGCATTTTATTGCAGTTTTCACCAATAGAAAGAGTGATTGAAGAAAAAGGTTTATATGTGTAGTCCATGTATATTATACAATGGGACATCCCGACCGACCGTCCGACCTGAGCCGACTTTCGTGCGAAGCCAGGCCGGGTCGCTAACTTTTAATAAATTATTGAAAAATGATAATGTTTTGCCTTTATTGACAAAATTATCAATGTTTTATGTTGTAGTTTCTGTGAACATATTATTAAATATTCGTATTCTACGTAGGTATGGATGAAATGTGACGGTGGATATTTATATGTGTCGGTGAGTAATTTCGTTGCCTGGCAGTCACTGATAACAGAATGCGCATCTAAGCAATAAACTAATGATTTGTAAGTAAGTTACACCGTCTAATGATAAGGTTGTGTAGGTGTTTAACGTTTTAAAGTGTTGAGCGGCATGGTGCTGCACTTACATTGAAATACTTACTTATATATCTCGCCATATCATAGAATTGTCCTTTTCTTAATATGGTGTCAATTAATTCTTCATGAGATGCTCTAATTTGATGACACGACCAGTTTAACCTAACCATGACAAAGACAGTGAAAGCGACCTCAGTTTATACTAACTATGTAAGTTTTGTATTTTACCTTTCTTCACTTTCATTTCACTTGATCGCGAGTACAGAGAGCTCGAGTTCTAGTCGTCACAGAACCGGTAAGAGAACAAGAAAGTGACACACAACCTTATTGGTTGTGTGTCACTTTCTCATTCCCATTGATGAAAAAAATATTTTTAATTGATGAAAAAAAAAGATGGGTCTACGAAAATCTAAACAGATTTAGTTGTATTAGGTCTAAAACACTCTCGAAAAAAATACATATATATTAGCATAGTGACACTTAGTCATGCAGTAAAACAATATTCACTGCGATTAGAGCCTATTGTGTGAGGTTACATTACAACGTGACAGATATAGAGACAGGCATGTTACTTGGCCAGATTCGTTATAAGTACAAAAGTCGTTTTTAGGTCCCTTTTGTGTGTAGTGGCACTGTCCCGAGCAAGCGATTGGAGTGTCAGTCGACTACAATTCGATTTTGTTTGTTGTGATTTGTTGCACTAAGTATACAATGTGCAAACTTACCCCCAGTACGTCGAAATCTGCCCAAGTAACGCGCCGGCGCCTATACTCGTAATGTTTAGACAAATTATGACGAGCACTACGCAAAAATTATCACTAAAGTTAGTTTTTCTCATTATAGCTGTCAAAATCATGGAAAGCAATGAACGTGGACAATGCAGCATGTTCATTCACATTTAGCACTCTTGTGAGATGCTTTTTCACACCCCGCTTAAAGGATCCAGGATCAAAGATGAAGAAAAACACTCAGCACAGGAAAGAAGACTGTAAGCATTTAGCTCTAAAGCAGTGACTTCCAAAGCCAGCACTTGTTGTCATGTAGGGGAAGGGAGGAGGTGGGATCGGTTGAAAAAGCTTATCAGAACACTCTCCATAATAAAGTTTGTATGGGGGACCAATCACTTGTCAATTTTAATTTTTATAAAACCTTAATATGCCCAAAGCTCCCATATTAGAAAGATATAAAAGGGTCAAAAGAAGCCCTTCTCTTCAAATAAGATTTCAATCATGCTCAATGTGGATGCACCATCAGTAGCTCCTAAAAGTGATGAAGGCTATAGGTGTAATTTTTAAGCCTTTACTTGGTGAAGGTCACAGGAAGCCATTGGATGCGAGCAGCACAGCACCAGTAATGGATACCCTTTGGCTGAGATGACAGGTGTTATAGATTGTTGTTGCTGTAGAGTATGACAGCAAATCTGCACTTTCTTATATACAAATCAGTTTCTGGGCAAGAGCACTCAGAACAAAGTATATTTTGTATGATGGGCTAGTTAATGTGGTGAGCTCAAGAGTATTTAAAACCATATAAGATGTGAACACCCAAAACACTTGTAACTACACAAGATGCCAACAACGTGTTACACACAAGTTGGTTGTATTGCCCTCCGACTCACATGCACCAATCAGCTACATTTTATACAAGGTATACTGAACCACAGTGGAAGTTCTTTCCACTCATTCCATTTTTTCAATTTCATTTTTGGTCCAATAAAAGAATATTTTTCTACCTAATGCATACATTGCAACCTGGGTAAATGTGCTACCCAATACCAGAGTATAGAATAATAAACTGATTATTTGTTGAGTTATCAAACAATCAAGCACCGCCACCACAATATGTCCCAATACTGGGCTCGGGTATCCTCTCAGGAGAGAGATTGAGTTATGGTTATTAAATACTACTAAAATCTTAGCTTCCAATAACCACTGGACCGATTGGTTGAATTTTACAATGGAGATCCTTTGATTTTTAAGGATCCTTCCTTTCAAGGCTACTATTAAGCGCGATAACCAGTATACACGCTGGCGGATCCACGGCCAAGATAGTATTTCTATAAGGTTTGATGTTGGATTTACATATTTATCAATTATGTTTTTGTCTTAAGACTTTTACCATCAGTATAGGCAATGATTTGTTCTCTATTTGCAGCATAAGGACTTTTGTTCCATGAACCTTAGATAAACAGCAAACACACATGATACAAAAGTTAAGAAACATAATAGGTGACCAATAAACTAAATACTTACAAGACGGTGTCCGGCTAACCAGTTAAAGCGTGAAGCGTCAATAGCGATAATAAAATAAATACAATTAAGTACTCTTGTGTTATCGCCTTATGTCCAGTCAACTAACTACGCTTCTTTAAAACCATCTAAAACTGGACAAACGAATCAAACTGCTAGTTCATGACTGTCCAAATGTTAATTTAATATTATCAACCGCTATCCTAAGTTGTGTAGTACCAACATAACGAAGAAATTATTTTAATAGTAAAGCAAATTTTTTGTATTGCATTTAATATCATTTCATACCATGACGTGACAGCACAGAACACATATACTCCTATGCGTGACAGCGTCATTGTTTTGTTAACAGTTAACGGTCGACAGTTAACCACAGAGCCAGTACAGAGACAGTTAACCACAAATTCATGAAAATCATTTAATGACTGAGTATTCGTGTGTAATGTTATCAGACAAATTCTGATAATGTTTAAATTGGATAAATGTTCTAACATTAGCCAGCACTTTCGGAGCCAATATAAGTTATGCAGCTTTCAGCTCAAGATTACTTAATGCTAATAAGCTTAGCATGAACTAAAATAGAAATGAAAGAAATTAAAAATTGCAACACAATCACAACTGCAGAAGGCTCAAGGAAATCGGTGGTTCTGGCCTCTGGATCTGTCAATAATGCGGACTGCTCGCCAATGCAACCAATCGAGAACGCAGACAGATAATTAATAGCAAAAGTGAAAACAATAATCCACCCAGAATCGAACCTGGAGCTAGTAATGAAGATACAGATGCTCGGGCGACAAGGTGGGTGTGTTCAAAGAGCTATTTTTTTTTTATTTTTATTTTTAAATACAACTCCCGCATTAGGAATATAAATTACTGTGTCGCGGGGATCTTTACAAACATACATGAAACGGACACAAAGTACACCCAGACTTAGAACAACAATTTATGGATGTGTTGTCCCATGTAGGATTTGAACCCACAACACTTGGCGCAGTAGGAAGCGGTGTGGCGACCACCGAAGCCATCAGGCCAACCGTGTAGTTACATCACATTAGGCTTATGATAGTCTACTGCAAGGTGGCTTTCCTTAGAAAGAAGATATTAAAAAAAGAAGATTTATATATATACATAGACAATGATCAATATTATTGTTTCATTGCTCACATATATAGATGTTCGATACGTTACATGCTTCATATGTTTGAGAAAACTGAATAAATTATTACCATTCAACATTAGTATTGAAGGTAATAATCAATTTTCATCTGAATTAAAGACAATTCTCTGAAGCGTTACTCCAATGATATATTGAATCCTAATCAGGTAAATGACATTGAAGTTAGCAATCGATTTGCTCATTAGATATAAAATAATTAATAATTAGGAATTTAATTGTTTTTATGCTCGAACAATCATCAACAGTCATCGAACAAACGATAATTGATCAAAATTAATTTATCTGAGCGATAAAAATAAAGATATCTAGTAAAGGGGGCCAACTTAAGAGTGAACATTTGATTAATTAATTATAAATAAATAAAAGACGAACAAACAATTTTTACATTCGAACATTAACGAACAAACGACGCAAAAATAAATAAAAATAAAAAAAATCCAAAAATCAAAAAGAGTGGGGCCAAATTCAGTGAGCCGTACTCGTCTCTATAGAACACCACTATATATCCCTCCCCCGCAAAATACATTTATTCTTCTTTTAATGATATGGCAACCAGCCGGATCAGCTATTTCTGCCAATGTCAAGTATGTAATGTCTTCAATTCTAAGTCTTCCAAGTCTTCAAGTCTTCGTCGTGATGGAATTAATGATAAAAAATGTGGATGACATGAAATGGGGACCGTCTTTCGAATGCATTTTTCCTCCCCTTTCTATTCTAGTCTATGGCAGGGATATGAGATTAATGGTAAAGAATCGATTAAATAAAAATCGATAATTCCATATTCAAAAAAACACGATTGGTCAAAAATTGATTTTAATAAAAATAAATAATCGATTTCAGCGAAAAAAATACAATTTTTTATATTGTTTAAGAGTACATGCTTCTCATATTCCAAAAATAAACCTTATTGAAAATGGCTAAATGCACAAGAAGTACGAAGCCATACCCGAAGAAAAACAAAAGTTTGGCTTTGACATTGTCATTATCACAACAATTTATACGAATATTTCGTAACTCTTCAAAATAAGCTATGAGCAGGCCAGATAATAACTAAAAGTAACGTATAAACTAATTTTTGTTGTTTTAATGTTTGTAAAAACTAATTGATGTAAATTAAAAACAAATAAAAGAAATAAAACACATTTTTTATTGGTCGAAATTGAGACAGCTGTTAATTTAAAAAAATATGTTTAACTGTTTAGATTGTAATATCTAATTTAAAAAAAAATAATACAATAATAGCATTTATATTTTTTTGGTGTGAAATTTTAAAAAAAGTTTTAATCACAAAAATTTCCTTATTAAATTTTGATTCTAAAGTTTGATAACTGTCGGCTACTTTATCTGTCATAAATGTTGAGGTGATAAAACATTCGACTCTAACTATAAGACAGCGTGATATTTTCGTTCCAAGTGCTATTTCAAAGTGGTAGTATTGCCACAAGTTTTTAATTCTTTCGAACAGTACTTGCATATTGCTGAGGTATTATCCTTCTTCGTTATAAAATACTTTCGCCAACCACTTTTAGGTGTTTTACGGTTAGAAGACATTTTTATTGTTTATCTCACTCACCATTACACTGAAACTACTTTACACGCATACACACATACCTACAGATGGTGCCGTTTTTATTTGATCAACCTATACTTATGAACTTAATTCGAGATTTTTCATCCAACGCATAGATGGTGCTGTTTATAAAAATCGATTTAAACACGTGATTTATATAATCGATTTACTAATATGACTGTAAGAAAACTGATTATAAAATTGATTAGAAGAAAATAATAATCGATATAAATAAGTTCGATTATTTTTTAACTTCCCTAATCTATGGTCAGATTCGTTAGCATGGTCAGGTTTACGGCATTGCAGATGCGCGTTATTTGAATCGCAGAATAGATTGTTTTGAATGTACTGTAGATTCCTACTCGAACAATTTTTATTTGTAATAATTTTGTTCTGTATAGTAAGTGTATTCGTTAGTGCAAAATAACTTAAAATGGGTCTGGGGTGCCAGCGAGATGAGTTTTAAACACATTAACTCACATCACATGGAAAAAAATTGTATAGAGTCCTTATAACATTTCTGAGCTCTCACCTTCGTCGGGCAGTGGACCGACTGACTGAATCTTCATTTATTAAAAACAGCAGGCAGGTTAATAATAAGATGAAGTATGTAGATCAAGAAGTGGCCCCCGTGGAGATGGCTCGTCATCATAGAGCTTCGAGCGCTTATTCGGTGGACATGTGGCGCGAAGTGCGTCGTCATTGGATGGTGCTAGGAGTGCTGAGCGCAGTGACTGTGGCCGTCATGGCTCCGCAGCTGGGTGCTCGAGGAGGCAACTACCCTGCATGCTCTATATAATTCATTCTAGAATGCCTTGCACCTCATACAGCCATGTAATACTAATTTTATTTTTTGATGACATTTGCAGTATGAATTACGAGTAGTCTCCACCTGTCTCTATTAGACTCTAGTATGTTCTAAGTCAAATTAGACTCAAACACAGATCAAAGATATGATGATATCTTGAGCTTATGTAGGTGAGGCAGCACCTCCAAGACAATATAGTATTCAGGGAGTGCATGATAAATCAAGTGAACTTACATGAACAATTGAAATGCTAAGAGGCAGCCAGCACTTGCTCATATCCATGAAGTGAAGTCCCATTATGTAATATTTACTTTTGAACTTACTTTATTTGATATTATAACATTACATTTGAACCTGTAATACATGTACAGAACAAAATGATAACAGCAATGCGATAAACTATCAGTTGATATGGTTATATGGTGAGAGAGACCCTGGCCTGTTCACTTCACTCTCAGGTCAGGTTCCCCATCTGACTCATGTTTTTTATATCTTTTTTTATTTAACCTGTTTCTGAGTAATGTGATTTGTGAGGAGGCTTATTGTTAGCAGGTGGCAGGCCATTAAAGAAGCCAAAACATTTTGTAATGTTGACCCCTCGTTACAGCCAGGAAGATGATAATACAAAATTATATGTATACACATTTTGTGTTCACAGCAACTGACAGCTGTAATGGAGGTTGTGAGTTTGATTGCCATTCACTAAAATAATGGTGTAATGAGCATGATGGTATTCTTCTGTATCTGCATGTCATTTTCACTCTGCTCGATGGACAGCATGAGCAGAATTGTAGAGTAGTGGTCACCATACTCACTGTGAATGCAGCAATGTTGATCCGCACCGTGACGGCCCAGTGAGATACCACTACTACTTTAATAGATCTGGTTTATTTATCCGTAATCTGGTTATAGCATACACAGTATAGGCTCAGTCTAGTGTGGTATCAGAGTGTCGCGTGCGAGAATGTAGTAATATGATAATTATTACTCTGTGGATGTAATGAAATAAAGTCATGTAAGTACACATTTTCTTTCTCAAAATATATGTATGATATTGTAAAAACTATTACTTTATTATAACTTAATTATTGTATTCTTTTTTTAGAAGATTGTTAAAAAATCATTGTCTAAGCTCCATTCTTTAAAGTTCAAAGACATTGTGGTCTTTAATCCTGTGTTGTGTGTCTGGGTTAGCTGTTAGTGCGTACCGCTGCCAAGTCTTGTACTAAAATGTTTTTCCTCTTTACCTCCCTGGAGCAGATCTGGTCTAAGACAACTTGAATAGGCTCTGTTTTTACTCATCTAGGCCCATTTCCTGTTAGCTAGTTTCAGTTGTTGCAGACTACGTGTATCTAGGACAAAGTATCCGTTGATGTAGAGAAGATAATCGTCGAGTCCAACTACGTACTCTGCGTATGCGTGTTATTTTTTCGTCTCAAATACAGCAATGTGTCATGTTATGTTTACACGCCTGCGACGACTTAGCAGTCGCTCACAAACTACATAAGCTCGCGCACGCCTCCTTTGATCTGTGTTCAAAAACCGACACCGACTCGGATTGGCACGTTTACACGCTTGTGTTTGTAAAGGGTTGTCGAGGCGTGCTACTCGTATAAGCGCACCAATCAAGACCAAAGCCTGTAACAAATGTGTTGCGAGGGATGTCCTATGGTACAGAGACGTGGTCACTCACAATGGGCCTCGTAAGAAGGTTCCTAGTCTCCCACTCAAAAAGCAGTGAAGATTCAATACTCGAGGTTTCTCTGCGTTACTAAATAATATGATGATGAGTTTCTGAATGAATGGGAAGAATTTCGGGGATAAAAACTAAAGTTACTGTAACTTCAGCGTTTTTCCCAGCAATTCGTTTGGCGGTGTTTAAATTAATAATTTTTACATAGATGATTTAAGATGATATGTAAATGGGTGTTAAGAAATCGGGCCCTTTATGTGTATTGTCTACGATACTTAGAACGTAACACACAGAATTTTCATCAAAATATAACTTATAACCCAACTCAAAACCTGTCACCACCTTGGTATTGTTGGTGATAATTCTGGTTGCAGGACTTGGGTTATCTTAACGTCACTTATTTCTTCTTTCAACTCAACCTATTTCATTACTGCTAATTGTTGTGGAAAGCGTTGAACCTAGACGTCTGCTGGGACTCTTACCACCCCAAGCCCCACCGTTACAGTGACCGCCACCTCATTCAGTAAAGCCGGTCTGCCAAAGACTAGTTTCTTTTTTATGTAATTGGGGGCAATCGAGCAGACTTATCGCCTGTCACCCGCCACACCAGAGGCGTCACAAGTGCGTTGCCCGTCTTTGTGGGATGAGGGGAGGGATCGGGGTATGGGAATTCGTGCCAAAGCGTGGCTCACCTACGGTTCTGGTTGTATTTAAGATATCACTTAAGCCACCATAGCCGGTGGACATTATCTACACCTAGTAATCATTCACAGCTTGTGCACAAGTGCCAGGAGGTATTAGTATTACCTCTCATTTTTAACACAAACAATATATATATTACCTTTAAAAATAAGGCATCCTTTTATCTATATTTAGCTTAAATCTGATCTTGTTTCACACCATGGTTACAACAGTGGGCCCACACTCCTTTCACCCGTTTTCCATCACATTTTCAAACCTAACCTTGTGGCACCTCACATATTGAAGATGAACGTGAGAAAGATAGCGCTTGGTGCAGCAAGTAGAGCGGAGGCCCACATTGTGTCTATCATTTTATCTTCTCATAAATACGACTATAGTATTTGTGATTTATTTGATAGTACTAATTATATTATTGAAATAACTACCTACTTACCATATTTAGAAGAAGGGTACGTTTTTACCAAATATAATCCAATATCTATGAATGTTTGATAAACAATAAAATTCAAATATACAGAGTGGTGCAAAGGAAAATCATTATCCAAACACCTATACTTTATTTATTCTTACAATAGTACAATCTGAAATTTTACACCGCGGTTATCAGTTATGTTCTTCAAACCAGGATCGTATGCCCTAGTATACGCCGTAATACGTGACACAAGAAATCAAAAAATCCTGAAGATACTGATTAGGATAATCTAATTAGGTTAATAAATTATCTTATATCGTGGCATGGTCGATGCAAAGAGCAGAATTGATGGGTATCCAATGTACAGTCAGGGAGTAGGAGCAGTTTTTTCTGTTGATGGGCTGAAAAATATTCTATGACTTCAGATACTTGGGTCCCAGGTATCAGAGGTATGTGTTCTTTGAGCCAAAAACAACAAATAACTCTCTAACGGTGCGCGTCCGCCACCCAACTCTGAATACGGACCATATGACCTCAGTCTCTGTCGGAAATGACGGGGGAAGCTGCAAACTTCTTCTGCACAATCTGTCACATTTGTAGTAGGTAACGAAATTAGCACCAAACTTTTAACTGATCAATCTGACATCCTCCGATTATGGTATCCAGCAGATCAGGGCCCACCTCGCAGAGGTACCGGACAATGCAGACAAAGAGTACCCTCTCAAACTTTACCCGCTTCATAAAGCAACACGATAGGTCTAAAGGCCGCGACCGAATCGGCAGA
This sequence comes from Hyphantria cunea, assembly GCA_003709505.1. Lineage (NCBI taxonomy): Eukaryota > Metazoa > Arthropoda > Insecta > Lepidoptera > Erebidae > Hyphantria > Hyphantria cunea. The sequence continues at coordinate 11,240 of PKRV01001283.1, read as the reverse complement.
CTCGGTCACAGCAGGTAGGCTTCCTGTGCACACCAGTTCCTTACTCTTGCTTCACTTCACTTTTGACCTAACCCTGCTGTAGCATGCATATGTTGGTGAAGCCTCTGTTTAAAAGCCATAGGCCCATCGAAGCCGCCCAATCCTTTACTGCTTCGCCTCTTGCGGCCGTCCTAGGGGAACCTCATGCAATAAACTTAACGTTGAAGTCCTCCAACACAAGGACGTTCCTAGATGCTAGTCACCGCATCAAAGTCTAAGTTGTTCTGGAAAATCTTGAAGTCGCTTAAACTCCGGTTGTGGAGAAATTGAACTTCCTGGAATCTCGGGGAGGATTGCAGCTCTTTCCGATCACCAGATCCTTCAAATATGCTCGTTACCACCTCATTGGCAGTCTCGTTACCACCATATAAAGCTTTGATAAGCGTGGGAAGTTTCAATTCAATTAAAATGTTTTTTGTGAATCAGATCATCTTATTTCTTTTAGTTAACTACATGCATAAAGGTCGAATTAGTAAAGGCGTGTTAAAAAGAGCCTTTTTTATCTTATTAAGTTGGGTTCTTTAACGTACTCAAGAGTAATGAAGACGACCCCTGGAGAATGGTGTTATAATTTGCTTCTGATTTTAAGGTTGTTTTATTGGTGAGTAGACCAGTGTCAGTAAAATCTGATTGGTAATTTAAAGCATAAAGGTGTGCGCCACACTGTATATATATTGAATGGTTATCAATCAGGGTGAGTAGATTGTAAGGCCTACAAATTTAAACTCCTACGTAATGTGACCGTACAAATTAATGTAAGCGTGCATGTTGCAGGTGTATTACACACAGAGGTTGGTGAGTGCTTGCCGCTGTTTTACGTGTACTACTCAGCAGGAAAGCGCACGAGCGCGCGCGCGCTTTTGTCTAACCTGCGCACGCACGCACGCCTCCACGCCGTGTGCGTGGCCCACGCTCACATCGTCGCGCCGGCGCTCAGCGCCGCTCTCGTCACCGCTTTCAGGGACGGGGTGGACTACAGAATTGTGAAGGGGTAAATAGATATACTGCTGCAATCAGTGGCTCCAATGCTACTACTAGCGACTAAAATATGATACCAAGTGTCAGCATCCATCTCCATCTCTCTCTCGCAGTATACCGAGGTACCTAACATTGCATTGATAAAAAGCAACAAATGTATGTACGTGTAATCGCTAATATATAATATAAATATATATATATATATATATGTATATATATATAGTGAGACTTATAGGTTTCAATATTATTACTCCATTATACGTCATTATCTTACATTTTGCTACTCACTTTATTTAATGTGTATCCTTCCGTATATTTTACTTAAATATTACCAAGGGACTTAAGAATGTATATGTCAAGTAATGTATAGGCGCGTAATAGCGACGTATACAAACGTGGTGTGCTGTTGCGCAGTGTGATGCTGTGGTCGCGCGGCGGTGGCTGCGCGTGGCTGTCGCTGGCGCTGAGCGCGCACGCGGCCGCGCCGAGCGTAGCCGCGCTCGTGTACCTCGCCGCGCTACTCGTCGCGCCGCTCGCCACCGCGCTCCTCGTGAGTGTGCACTCGCTTTCTGCACTTTCACCTGTAGGGATCATGTACCATCTGAATTCTTAAATGTTTTTTTTGGAACAATTTCTGCCTTATTTTAACTTCTGTACACCAGGATCAACAGCAGTGACCCACGAACACAACGAGTTATGACACTCGTGAAGTCCCAGGAAAAATTAGACTGGCTTGCCACCCACAACGAAATTAATCAGAAGAAAAACTGGAGGAGTTGGAAATATAATATGTCCACTTCCCTACTTAGCAAAGCGGGAGACAAAATGAAGTCAAAATAAGCCGACACATTTCTAACCTGGGAAGCACCACGGATAAAATATAAAAGAGACGGCTGGCAGGAACTGGATGCGAGAAGCCATAGATCGAACCGAGTGTCGTGAAATTGGAGAGGCCTATGCCCAGCAGTGGACTGCGATAGGCTGATGATGAATGAGCTTTATTTGGTTTCTATAGTATGTATGGCATAATCGTCTGAACGTGCGTCCCCGTAATATACAGCCCTAATTGTCATTTGTAAGCTATTCAGCAATAGGTTACCTTCATTGTACCAAAGACTACGTTCTCAGAGGACATGATGAGCCGACTGTTCCCAGCTAGAATCAGGTGTTGAGCATTTACACAATGGTGAATCGACTTAAATGAGTGTAGTTTGCTCTCTAAATTATCGTGATCTGTGAGAAATTGAGCAACACAGAGATCCACCTCGAGCCATGTCCTCCACAACCGTTCGCGAACAGATGAAAAGAACTGCTAGAGGTGGCGCCCTTTAGGTGATTCATCCGATCGTTGTTGCCATTTATCAGGAGGCCGTTATAGACGTTGGACTGCTGTTGAAACAATCTTATGATTTTTTCGCGGTTTCGTACGCCCAAAAAATCGCATTCCATGATTTGTAGTGTGGAATAGAACATGGCTGCACATCTTTGTACCTCAAGATCGACCGGAAGAACATCCGCCAACACCGGCAAAGCCTCAGTGCTAACCGCCCTATAAGCCTTGCAAGTCGTTGGCCTTGTAAGAGTTTGCGACGGACAGCGCCTACTGTCGCCCTATCGGTCCATACAGGAGCACCGTAGCAAATGAAACCACGACACCATGTCACAGTAGATATCGTCGTCAGTGCGAAAAACTCTTTTTAGACGTATTATTAAGGAAATCTCGGAAATACCTTAAATAAAAGAAATGGGAAAATATTTAAACATTATTTTTTTTATAATTAGCTAGAAGTAAATACATTGTAACATTTACTTATGACATAATAACATACACTCAGTACTAGGTCGATATTTGTAGAATATAGGCTTCGTCGGTTTTTTTTAATACCTATACGTCTTGATGGCCCTACGTACCCAAAACGCGTATGCGGACGACGGTTTATTTTTGGTAGAATCTGATACTATAACGGGACCTGAGAAACTTGCTTACAGATGTTATAACTTAATATCTCTTTGGGGTGCACGTAATCGGTTGACTTTTGCACCAAAAAAAAACCTTCCAGCTTCTTCTGAAAGATAACCTCAAATCACCGACGTGTATCATTTATCGAACTTACTAACATATTTATACTTGAAATAAAAACTTTGTTCTCTTTTTTACGAAAATTATGTGAACGAAGGAGTATGAAATTTTGTACAGTTAAAGTTTGTATGGAGCAGAAGTACAGAAAGCTAATTAAAACAAATGAATCACGGCCGAATTTGGGCCACTAAGTACCTGGTCACCACTAGTCAATAACTAATGGATCGAGCGACTAATTACACTAACAATTAATTTCATAGCTTGTGACACTGGTTTTAATTTTGATGACACAAAAGATAGTTGCTAACTAATGGAAATTTGTCGGTGGTACAAAACTTGAGATCACACTATATACCCATATAGTGTGATCTCGGGGTTGGGGGTCAGTCTGAGTGAGAGTTGAACACTCTGACCGCCCAGAATAAGGCGCGCCTCTGGCGCCCTTAGAGGGTATTGGCAGTCAGAGCCATACGCAGATACCGCACGGTGTCGACCAAGGCGGCGTGCGCCTTAGCCGGTTTACCTACGACAGATTTGGAGGCGGAAGTGCCCCCCGAAGTTCATCAATGGGTGGTTGAATTCCGGGCGGAGAGTGGCATTCGCCCTCCGCCGAAGAAGTACGGGAGTGACGTGAAGCCGCCCGTCGAGCCACTATGGTTCAGTGGTCGTCGCGTTTGGAGGCTCCACGTGCTGGCTTCGCCATCAAGGAGGCTCTTCAGCCGATCAACCTCGAGTGGGCAGGGTGGCAGCACGGGACCCTTTCTTTCCGACTGATGCAGGTGCTTTCCGGGCACGGTTGCTTCGGAAAGTACCTGCACTCGGTCGCCAGGAGGGAATTGAGTCCCGCCTACCACCACTGCGACTGGCGGTGTGCCCCGGAGGCGCACTTATCAGCGCCTCATACCGCCCTGAGTGTGACCGCGGATGGGCGGGACGGGTTTTTCCCTCCATCCGCTTCACAGGCCAGCCGCGAGGGGATGACGATACGCGTGTGCCGTACGTCGCCTAAATTGAGAGGTTTTGAACATCAGGCGGTGCCCGCTTCAGTGCGAGCAGGCGCTGGGAGGGGTCCGGATGTCGTAATGTGGCTTTAGTCGGTTCGATTTCGACACACCGCCCCGCCGCAAACCCCGATGGGGTGAAGGACTGAGAAAAAAATTGGGGGTCAGTCTGTCCAACCTGGCCACGCTTACTTTTATCACTTCACATTATTAGACTACACCTTTAATCATCGCACAATATTGCGCTCGCCGCTAAATTCGAAAGACACGAGACATTCTTGTGATACGGTTTGCAGTGCGGTCAGGCGGCCTTGCCGCCCCTGTGGAGCGTGCTGCACACGCTGAGTACGACGGCAGCGCCCTTCGTGGCCGGCGTGATCTGTGCGGCCGTTTGTGGGGGCGCCGATGCGCTCCAGGCGCCGCCCGCCACCGCGCTACGCCTGTGCGCCCTGGTGCTGCTGTACGCGGAGTGCTGCGAGCGCCTGTGCGACTCGGCAGGCATATTGCACGTGTCCGACGTGCTCATTACACTGACTTTGGGTGAGTTTGGCGGTCAGCACGCTTAAAATGTTAACGGCTCAGGGCCTCATCGTATCGTGTGGTGCGTGCAGAGCTGTGCGCTGTGGGGGCGCTGGCGGCCACGAGCACGCTGTACCCGCGCTGCGGCGTGCTGGCGCCGGGCGCCGCGCGCCTCGTCACGCTGTGCGCTCTGCCTCGCGCGCTCGACACACGTGCGTCACCATACGTTTAAACCCTTCCTAGTTCTTCGTTTGAAAACTCGAGTTTTATTATGCAAACGTCGGTTATCACTTAATGATCTCTTGACTGACACTCCTAACCGACCTTTTTACAATAAAAAAAGAATAATAAGAGTGGAACGGTTAACGCTACTTTTACGGCCTACATTATCACTTTTTTCTTAGTATACAAATGCATTTTGCATTTATATAATTTTGCTAAGACATATAACATCAGTGCTTCACCCGGCACTATTTTACATATAAAATGTAGTATCTATTCAGTCGACATACATGGTCGATAAAACACTTCGGCTAAAATATTGAGGAATCACACCATTTATATCCGGTTATAAGTGTCCCGCGTGTGTGTGACGTGACGCGGTCGCCGGTTGCGCAGGCTGGGAGGAGCGCGCGGGCTGCGCGGCGGGGCTGGCGCGGCTGCCCGGCGTGTTCCTGGCGCCGGCGCAGGCGCTGCTGCTGGCCGCGCTGGCGCCGCACGACCCGCCCTGCGCCGCCGCGTGTCCGCCCGCTCACCGCTCTATGTGTGTATAATATGCGAGCCTACGTATTGCGACTTCGTATGAGGTGCCGTTCTCGAAGAATCGAACGAAAGTAATTCGTGCACGAAACACCGTAAGTGCGAACGAGCATTACGCTGACTGCCTGGCCGGCCTAGCCTATCGATTTGTCTCTACTCGATCCATAGCGAGGATCTCAATTAGGTATCTACCCCCACAGATAGGTAGTAGTAAAAATATTATTATAAAACAAAAAACCCGACCGCTCAAAAGTAACGAACGCCGACTTGCACTTGAACGTGTTTAGTAGTTTTTCAGTCTGAAGTTTTTATAGCAGTGATACGACTCATTCCTGACAAAAATCTGAATGTAATCGTAGTAACGACAGACAAAACCGATCAGCGAATGAAAACTTTGAACCTTTAAATGGTTTCTCCCGCGTTCCTTAAACCGAAAATCGTGAATGGGATTTCAAACACACCGAAGGGTGTCGTCTGTTTATGAGACGAGGAACTCAAACGGCAGCAACGCTTTCAAGTTGCACGTGTTCATGGGGGGGCGGTTGTCTCTTAACACGAGAAAGCCAATCTAAGCTACTCTTTTTGTCTCTAATATGTAGAAATATTAATAATGGACGGTACAACCAGTGCAGCAGCGGTAGTTGCAACATCGTATTATACGAAGGAGGCGAAAAATGGCAATGCAACAGGTGGGAACGTACGCTACTATGATACGCTAACATGAGTTGCGTGCGTAATTGTGGACCAAGAGTATATTGATACCAAAAGTAGAAAATAAAAAAGGGGTATGATATGTATACGCCGCCGTTGTGTTAATTAGTATGTTTGGTTAAATTGATCATTAAATGAATTGTTATGAAAGTCGGCGCCAATAGGCTAACAGAATAAACGGCATCGAAGTCGTGTCCCTCCTCCTCTCCGTCTTATAAGACAGATAACATAGTTTGTTAATAACGTCTAGGGCGATTCATTAAAAATGGGTCTGTTCAAAATGTAGCTGCGATGCCATCGTTTAACTATTTGTGTATATGTTGCGTGCGTGCGTGCGTGCGTGTGTGTGTGTGTGTATTTAAATTCTTTTTCTGTTTTTTGTCAGACGTGTGTTCATTCGCAACGCCTTGTAAATTTTACGTATTATTTAATTAGTTTTAACACATATGCATATGTAAATACAGAACATCGAAGTAAAGTAATCATTTCGTTTGTCTACTGTTTTATTTCAAATCCATATTTTTACTTTTCATTTAAGTATAATATGCGCCGAGTCTAAACTTATTATAAACGAATTTCTTCCCACTGTTATAACACCACGCCATACACACTGCTGTTGGAACTTTACAACAACAATAAAGATATGGGTAATGCGGCGAGGCCTTATGTCGTCATGACAGGAACTATTTTTATATTAATTAAAGAAGTAAGTTCTTGAATATTTAAGTAAGAACAAAAGTAGGTAGGTGTCAATAAGTGTGCACATAGGACTATAAAGCTAAAATTAACTATATTTCATCTCAAAGTACATTATAGTTTTAATGTCCACATTTTAAAATTACACTACTTGTGTTGGTGAAAGCATAAGTGCCAATCTTAACTTTTAAAAAGTCAATTCTATATATATAGTTACCATATTGTACACCATACAAAATGTCGCAACTGGAGAGCATCAAAGCTGTTCAAAAATCACTGGAAGGTGCTTCACTAAGAGGATGGCACCGCTGGAGACGCAACTGCACTGCTTGGGCCCAGCGTAGGATACATGTTAGTTACATGAAAACTTATGTATACTATGCTGGGACTGCTGCGGAAGTAGATAAATGAATTTTCTCAGGCTTTTGATAGAATGGAAACGAGACATCGAAGCCAGGCAGTGTTATTCATAGGGATTGTGGACTCTGAAGGTGAAGACACACAGATTGCATCAGTCTACTTGCACTGAGGATTCCTTCACCGTCTGCCACAGACTCTGGACCCTCAACAGTGATCATCACCGGCCCATCTTGGCAAGGTTCCGCAGCACTGAGCTAAGGTCATCTATTTGGTGGTCTAAAACAGCTCTTAAGGGCTCATGAATCTCACTTCATAAGTTCCTCACGAAAGCGCGACAAACGGTACTCGCTAAAGTACGGGTTCATTTCGGTACCCTTGCATGTTGGGGTCAGGATGGCACGATAATCATCCAGTTATAGGATGTAAGACGAGTTAAAATTACTACTGCCAAAGCTCTATCAGGCCTCTATCGCTGTTCCATGGGGCTTTTGGGTGCTTTAACATAAGGATGTTAAAGCACCCAAAAGCCCCATGGAACAGCGTCGCAAAGCAGGAGTGGGACTGAGAAGAATGTCTCGCCTGGTCCACACAAAAATGCTTTAGTCAAGGCATAATTTCATTAAGCATTGGTTTTTTTAACCATCATACATGAATCAAACATAGCACGCTTTTCTTGTTAATGTTCTGTGTGTTGCTCGTTAAATGACTAGCAGATAAACAAGTACTTCTCTTTCTTGTTCGTTTGTTATCATTTTATAAGCCACATTCTTCTTCTTTTGATGATATGGCAATCAGCTGGATCAGCTATTTCTGCCAATGTCAAGTATTTCAAGTCTTCAATTGTTAGTCTTCGAGTGTTCAAGTCTTCGTCGTGACGGAATTAATGATAAAAAATATAAAAAATGTGGATGACATGAAATGGGGACCGTCTTTCGCAAAAACAAAAAACGATCCATTATAAGCCACTTTATCTTTAGTAATAACTTTATTGACATACTATTGCCAATAATCAACTTTTTTTAATGATGGCAAGGATCTAATGAGTTATGATTGCTAAACTAATATATATATTTATATATAGGCCGGGTTGTCATTTCCGATTGTTGGTAATTTTCGTCATCTCGGGAATCCATGATGGGCGTAGACTTTCAGGAAATAATTGCACAGTAACTTAGATTTCACAATACTTTATGAGTAAGAACACTTAAATCAGTAATAACACAAAAAATTACAATAACAACTTCGATTTATGAGCCAATAGGTTTGCGTGTGAACATAACGTGCGAACGCTGTCAAAAGGGATGACGTTCGCCCGCCATGACAGGCACAACTCCATTCGGTGTTACCCGCTCTCGATTACAATGCTATTAATCGAATACAAAACAATTAATGTTTGAAAAATAACTTATTAATTTATCGGCAATTACCAGCTTGATAAAATTAAATTATTATTCTCAAAAAAATAACTGATTAGATTATCAAATAGTATGACGCGCCGTTATATATATATATATATTCAATTTATTTCTTAGTTTAGTTTATATATATATAATATATTATAAATAGACGACGTGATTAAATTTTAATACCATTTAAATTAATAAAGGAAGATATTATTTCATAATAAAAACATGGATTCAATAACAAGCAGGTCATACGGGTAGGTAATGGAACGTCTGGTCACACAGTTATCATTCACAACAAAATCTGAAACACATAATCGTACTACAAGAAGAGCCCATCATCTTCTTTTGCCAAAGCCCTGAATAAATTACGGAAAAAGAGATATTATATACGAAGGAGCACAAATTTATAATTCATGACCTAAGAAGGTTAAGGACTCAGAATCTTTAAGTTTATTTTAGAATTATTTAAAATATCTCATCTTGAAAGACATTTAAAAATCAAAATGTTCTACTAAATAAATATAATGAAATCTGATTCGTGTGAATAGTCCCTAAGTGTGTATTTTTTGTCGCCTACCTACAATATATTTTATTATTGTAAACGAGCTCTGAACTGTATACCTACTTTTTATAATTATGTTTCTTATGCGAAGTGATTGATGATGAGTGATTTTTGAGAAATAAATAATTCTAACCTAAACCTTAACTTTTGTGTTATAAGAGAATTCAGTAAAGAGGAACGATCATATAAAAGACACGAAAAAAAATATGGTCAAGATCCCCTACTTCCATTCCATACTCACACAGGTCGCTGTCTTTAATATGTAATTTGGGCAAATGTGCAGGAATGCACACATGACCAAGACGCATACGTTTAATGATGCTAACAGATTTTTTGTTATATTGATTTTTAGTAAACCATGGTTTAGTGGGAATATTATGTTGAAGTTTAAAATATTGCACACCTTTAAATGAGAGGTTTCAACTAACGAAGCTCTCCAAGAATGTAATAAGTAGAGTTTGGGGAGCGAAGTTAGATCATGGCAGTTATTCAAATAAGGATGGATGTCTCCACACAGCATCGCATCTTTAGCTAACTGGTCGTCTTTTTTTTTCCTTTGATTCCATGATGACTTGGTCCATAGTGGTGATTCCTTTGATCCATAGTCAAGCAGACTCCTTATTAGAGCATTTTATACTAGTTTAAGTGCAGATGGATGCGCTCCCCACCAAACCCCTGATAAACATCTCATCATATTCAATATTTTCTCACATTTCGTTACTATATAGTCACAATGCTCTTTACCAGAGAGTTTAGAGTCTAACACAACGCCCAGGAATTTTGCATGAAAATTATTTTGGATGGATATATCCTCATAAACAACATTTACTTGTGGTGGGATACGATTTCTCGTAAACAAAACTACACTACTTTTACCGGCTGAAAACTCCAATCCGTTATTCTCAAGCCATATTTTAAGTAGTTTTAAAGCGTTGTTTACGATACTGTTAGCAAACTCTACACTACCATTAACAGATTATATAAGTAAATCATCAGCGTATTGAAGGATTTCAATGTTATGTAAAGAGCGTTCTAAATCGTAAACATATATATTAAATAACAATGGGCTCATAACTGATCCTTGCGGAATACTGTCTGTTGCGCTTTTACCTTTCCTGAATCCGAACTGGCTCTTTGATGATAAATATTACTTTCAATAAACCATTCTAAACGGTTCTTTACCATGTGTTCGGCTAATTTAGCAAGAGTACAACTAAGCGCTATTGCACGATATGATAGAGGGTTTGAGGAGGGTTTACCCGGTTTTAGAATTGAAACTATAATTTGTGATTTCCACGATAGGGGCAACTCTCCAAAAGAAATTATTTTGTTAACTAAATCCCAATAATATGTAAGAGCTATTTCATTTAAATTTACAAAAAATGAGTAATGTCTGAACCTTTTGAGATATCTAGATCTTTTACGGCTATCACTCTCCGCACTACTCAAAGCTACATCAGTTTCCATACCGTCTCCTTTTGAGTGTATCGTGACATTACATACAGACTTAGCCCAGAGCCTAAGCCCCCCAAGTTTGGATCGGGAGGTTCGTTCATACACCTACCACAATAGAAATATGTACAAAACTTACCTAATACGTAGGAACATATACATAGATAGAATAATTATACACTAACTACTATGAAATACATATTACACAACTCAAATGAAAAATTTTTACATGTTAAAAGTAAAATAAAAATTTAGGCGACGTCACGCGTGTGCCGTACATCGCCTAAATTGAGAGTTTACCATTAGACGACGGAGCCCGCTTCAGTGCGGGCAGGCGCTGGGAGGGGTCCGGATGGCGTAAGAAAGCGGTTCCCGGATCTCTGCCGTCTCAGGCGCAGAGTGGAACACCGTTTGGTTTTAGTCGGTTCGATTCCGACACACCGCCCTGCCGCAAACCCCGGTGGGGTGAAGGCCCGAGAGGGTTTCCACAAGTAACGAAAAAAAAAAAAAAAAGAGTTAGGTTAGGTCAGAGTTAGGTTAGGTCACAGGCCCATAGTGTTGCTGGACGAGGCGGGCAAATTGTTCGAGAGGGTGCTCTCTGCCCGCATCGTCCGGCACCTCAGCGAGGTGGGCCCCGACCTGTCGGACGCCCAATTCGGGTTCCGAGAGGGGCGTTC